>CANSNZ010000061.1:902500-1158020 GCA_947646795.1 Beta lomatogona
ACAACCATCTAGAAGAATTTCCTAACACGGAACGTTACTTGGTAGTACTGATGTTAAGGATGTTGTGTAGGGTAGGGGGTAACTAAGCCTTGCACTTACTATGTGTAAGTGTGGTGGTAACGCCTGGGAATCTCTTTTTGGTATTGTACATGTTATATAAAAGCAGGTTTGGAGGAAACCAAGTACCTCATAATTAAGATTATCCTAATTAGGAGGAAACTCTGCCGAAATTTTTGGTCGAAATATTATTTATTTGATTTCAGTAGGAATTTTGTAGTTCTCTAGATAGTCAGGGCGCTACAAGATCACTTTCATTGGAATTGAATCTTGAGTGGAACTTGTTAAACCATAAACATATGAGCGTTTTTTAGAGAAATACATGACTTGTGAGGGCTCACAAAATTGCATTGAAGTTGATTTGAAAGAGGTGTACACTAAAGGAACCTAAGGGGTTGAGTCAAGTTAATCCAGTGAATGTTTAGTTGTGCTTGATTTGTATATGTATAGTTTTGATCATTTGAAACAATAATCTTTTATTTTTTGTCTTGGTATATTTTTGCTCGAGGAAGATCAAAGTGTAAGTATGGGGGAATTTGATAAGTGGTATTTATGACTCTAACTATAGTTCCTTTACTCGGTATTTTAAGTAGTTCAATAAGTGATATTAGAGTCTTTTATTAAGACTTTGGTATTTTGTGGTTTATTTTTCTTTTTATGTGTTTTTGTAGGTATTGAGTCATTTAATAGATTTTGGATTTGTTCCCAAAAGATAGTTGGAATCAACGTTCCTTAGTGATGTTCTTAAGGCTTGTTCCTATTGGAGAATGAAACTCTTGAAGAGAAGTAAGTATATAGTGCGGATCAAAGGAAATGCAGGATTGTTCCTTGGAAAGGAATCGTAGTATTTAGGAACAACATTATCAGAAGAAAGAGCTTGTTTCCATCAAAAGAACTGCTGATTGTGGGAACAACGTGAGATTTGCAAGCAACAACTTCCAATCTGCTATGGGACTAAACATGACTTCATATGGCAGATTTTAGGAGATAATTATAGAGATTTGACTGATTTAATATCTTAAGCAATTTAGGATAATATTAAGGAAGATATTATTAGATATGGAAAGTGCTAGATAAATTTCCTGAATTCTATCTAATTACCTTCCTAATCTTTGACGATCCTCCAAGGTTTTGCTTGGGAATCAATCTTATATATCCCCTCTAAGTTATTAGAATTGCACTATACATTCTCATCCAAGAAAATCAGACGAAGTTGTTCTCTCACTGTCTTACTGTTCTTGGGAACTGCTGAAAGGAACAAGAATAATCCTTGATTTCATTCATTAATGTGATGCAGTTAATTAACATGAGTATTCTTGAATTGCTTATTTATTTTCATGAAGGATGATTTGATTAAAATAGGAGACGTAGTATTTGATTGAGTCTGAATTGTAATGCTAGTTAATTATGCTAAATCCATAATTGCTTAGATGATTAACAAAGTAGCACCAATTGTAGGCGGGCAGTACCTTTGACTTTATTATTGAAAGCGATTCTTTATCTAGGCTGAATCACGTCTCACATGTAGTGTTGGTTGTTTGGGGTTGGTTATGTCTTCCTATTTATTAATGGTGTCTTTGTATAGAATTACATCCTCGTAATACGGGGGGTTATGCATTTATTAGGGTTAGTAAAGGTCGTAACCGAACTAGCTAGCTAAAAGTATGGGAAGATATGGGTCGAGTTCCTTACAGTTAATCTATTTATAGAGGTTAATTAAAGTTCAAGGATTATAAGAAATTGCATGGCTAGCGTCTAACTATCTACTCAGTATATTGTTTATCATTGTTCCGATCTTTAAACGCTTTCTAGTATTATTATTAGTTTTGTCCCTTTAGTTATTAGTTATAGATTTAACGTTATATTTCACTTCTAAAATTGGTTACTTTGATATTGGAACTTGGTTAATATATTGCTGTCTCTTGAAATTACTTTTTTCATGGGATCGACTCTTACTTAACCTAACTATTTATTAGGTTAATTAAGGTATTAATTTGTGTGTACTTCGACAATGCATCACATGGTTGTTACCACCAATCTCCACCGTCGCGGAATGGCAAGATCTCCGTCTACTCTGATGAAGAGTAGTGGTGTCAAAACAGGTTGTCAAACAGGTTCTGGGTATACCCAGGGAGAACCAGGTCAGACCCGGACAGGTCAGGATTCTGACAATCAGTGCCCCAGGTCGTGATTGGTCAGGTTTTGTTCAACTGGGTCGATTATATTTGAATCATGGGATTGCCGGGTGTCGGACAAGTCTCCCATTTACAAGTTGATCCATTACCGGGTATGATCGCCTGTGGACAATTTTTAACCGGGTTTGCGCAGGTCATATTGGGGTTTCATGTACGCTTGGGTAGAGTTAAGTGTAGTCGGGTTGAATCACTAATGACCTTAGTTCGATCATTGTGAAGCATCGGGTCCATTCGCTATTGAACGTCAATTGAACTTCGGTTGACTCCTGGTCGGATCACTTTGATTTTGTTATGGATTTTGTAAACGAATCGTATTATTAAAAGTATTAAGATCGACATACTTCCTCCGTTCTGTTTTAATTGAAACGTTTGCTTTTTTACGCAACCCAACGCGCTTCTTTAATCGTTAATATCTTTAGTTATGTACACGTAAAAAATATATAAAAGTTATAATTTGAAAGTATGCATAGAGACGAATCTAACAAGATCCCACTTGACTATGTTTTTCTTTATATAAAGGCAATAAATTGGAGTCAAAATTGATCAATGAATAGTGTCATTCACCCAATGTTTCATTTAAAACAGAACGGATGAAGTATATGTGTGTGTTTGTGTGTGTGTGTATGTGTGTGTGTGTGTGTGTGTGTGTGTGTGTGTGTGTGTGTGTACGTGTGTGTGTGTGTTAAATATATGGATGATAACGAAAAACTAATAAAAACACTATATTTGTTTACTGTGATGTTTAGTGTATTCTCTTAGTCAACTCTTATTCGACTAATCAACTGCTTAAAACCACTCTAATGAGTAAAAGAGTAGAACGACTCTTCATATGTTCTAATATTATATATTATAACCAACAACAATAATAACGAGTATACCATCAATTCCAAGCTTTATATAAATGATTTATTATTATAAGCATTATGATTGATATATATGTTTGTAAATAGCTATGATGATAATGAGAATAATAATAATAATAAACATAAAGTGATGATAATAATAATAATAATAATAATAATAATAATAATAATAATAATAATAATAATAATAATAATAATAATAATAATAATAATAATAATAATAATAATAATAATAATAATAATAATAATAATAATAATAATAATAATAATAATAATAATAATAATAATAATAATAATAATACAAATAAGAACATGAATACTAACAATAACAATGACAATAACAATATAAATACTAATAGTAATAGTAGCAACAATGCTAAAATATAATAGCAATAACAATAACAAACATAACGTGGTATATAAGTATTATGTTCTGACTATATATGATAAAGTATAAACAAGCTATATTATCAATATGTTTAATCATTTTAGTATAAAATTGGTATCAAAATAATTGTAAAACCAATCTAATACTCTTTTGATTATAAATTAGTATAACGACTATTGATATGTCATAATACTATAACAAATGACAATCATACATTCATATGTTTACAACGATGTTTCATATGAGGCCTAAGTGATTATAACGAAGGTTCATATGTTGCATAATAATAATAAAAATACCCCCAAATCATTCTCCCATATAAAAGCTAACCATAACTTATTAAAAAGTAAAATCAATAAGTTAACTGTTAACAAGTAACAACCATAAGTAAATTATTTAACTAACAAGTACTTACTAGTTATTAGATAGTAACCTGTTAACAACCATATAGTAACTTAACACTTAGTCAGTTACTCGGTTACTCCCTTGTCCATAAGCATTATCATTTCTTAAATCTCATTGGCCAAAAAAAAATACGAGTTTAATGTGATCATAATTGGTGATGATGATGATTAAAGTCGATCAACACAAGCTAATACGAGTATAACGTGACATAAGCCAATGTAGGGGGTAATCATTAGGCTAAACTAGATAAGTATATAGATCAATGTATTGCATTTCGACTATATGTCAATGTATAGATAGTGTATAGATCAATGTATTGCATTTATAGTATATGTCAATGTATAGATAGTGTATAGATCAATGTATTGCATTTATAGTATATATTAGTATAAACACAAAGTAATACGAATGGATTAGTGTATAGATTAGTCAATGTAAGTGGGTAGTCATTCTAGCTAAAACGCGATTGATTATTAATGAGTATTAATAGTAATAATAATAACGATAATAATAATGAGTATTATATATTAACTACGAATATACGATCAATTATTGGATTTATATAAATGACTCAATTATGGTAAGCATTATGATTCGAAACAACAACAACAACAACAACAACAACAACAACAACAACAACAACAACAACAACAATAATAATAATAATAATAATAATAATAACAACAATAATAACAACAACAACAACAACAACAACAACAATAATAATAATAATAATAATAATAATAATAATAATAATAATAATAATAATAATAATAATAATAATAATAATAATAATAATAATAATAATAATAATAATAATAATAATAATAATAATAATAATAATAATAATAATAACAACAACAACAATAACAATAAATTGTTAATTGGTTATTCAATAATTTTTTGCCATATTCCATAATCATTATCATCTCTCAAATCTCATTGGGCAAAAAACAAACACATGGATCCTCAATTTTAGCCTTTGATTTGTAAAAGAGCAAAGATCCAATGGCCCAAAATGAATATAATGTCCCCTTCTTTTCAGAATCCCTCATCTTTCCTCTCTTTCTATCCTGGCCGTTAGATCTAATCTAACGGCTGAAATAACCTCAAAAACCCCCTATAAAAGCTAAGCCTAAAATGAAAACCTAAGCCTACCTCTCAAACAATACTTGAATCTCTCGTACTCTCATCTCTCTCCTCTTTGCGGCGCCGATTCCTCATCTTTCTCTCTCGCCGGAAATCGTTTCTTTAATCTGTCTCTCTCACAGGAAATCGATTCTCTCATCTCTCTCAGTCGCCGGTAAAAATTAAAGCGATTCTCTCATCTCTCTCAGTCGCCGGAAAACATAAAGCGATTTCTCATCTCTCTTGCCAGAAAACATAAAGCGATTATCTCATCTCTTTCGTCGGAAAACATAAAGATCTGCCGGAAAACCTAAAGATCTCGCCGGAACAAGTAATTTTGCAGGTATTCTCTAATTTTCCCCCTTTTTTTTGGTTCATCGCAGCTTTGCTTTGTTCTGTACGTTTTTTTAAATTTTTGATTTGTTCTTCGTGCATTTTCTGTTAGATCTGGGTTTTTCTGCAAATGATCTGGGTTTTTCGTCATTTAATTTGTTCTGCGAATTGTTGTTTTGATGCCAAAGTTGTGATCTATGTAATTTCTCACTAATTTGTTGTTCTTCGTGCATTTTCTGTTAGATTCCGTGTAATTTCTCATTTTATTGCTCTTCTTCTTGCAATTTCTATTATATCTTATGATTTTCATAAAAATATACTTCAACTATGAAGTATCGAAAGTTCACTTTAGCTACAACTAAATTATAAACTCATAAGTATATGAATTAGAGTAATCCTAATAATTGAATATTAATTTCAGATTTGAGAGTGTAAATGAAATGACTTGGTTTATGTAATTCGTTTTACTCAATCTTTAAAGTCAGTTTTCATTAAGTAGAATCTTGTGTTAGTTAATAAGTATGTTTTAAGACTTCTTATATTGTGATACATGCTGCAAATATATATACATTTATCCATACTTTTAGATTTGCAATTTTCCTATAAGAGTATCCACAAGCAAGAAATGGTGACCTTTAATTACTGGCTCTAACTGGCATTGCTTGTATGAGCTCGCTATAGACTTTAAACCTTTGAAAATACACCTCAAAATTTTTATTTTATTAAAGATGACACTGTTATACAACTCTTTTTACATAAAGTTATGAATTTTTTTAAAAATAAGTCTTTAGTTCCACGTAGTTTAATTATAGGGATTATAGAAAGCAAGTTTAGAAGTAAGTTTTAATTTTTATCTACCTTTAAGATCATAGTTTAAATTCCAATCAGAAAGTAATTCCCCATTTTATATTTTATGATTCATTGACTAATTTAGGAGAAGTGGAGCAATCTAGGGATTAGAAGACTATCTACATGTGTTGAACCCGTCTAAGGTAATCCCATGAACATCTCTTTCACCAAGAATGAAAATATACTTGTGGTACATATATGACACTAATGAAGCTCTAAGTTATAGTACTAGTTTGTGAGATTCTAAGTATTCTTTTATAACGTTAAACCATCAATGCCTTAAAATCATGGAACTTTACATTATTAGTATGTGTATACTACCTTGTTTTTCTAGTAGTTCATGTTAGTTATATGGAAATCATGAATTGAATTCATATATGTGAGTTTGATAATAATCTGGTTTTGATTTCAAATTTCGGACTTAATATGGAACTTTAAATATGATTTGAGTATGGATTGTTGAATTGGATTTACTTGAGAAGCATATATGAAATATAATTTATGATTAACATTGAGAAGTAGATATACGTTTGTTTGTTTGTTTGATGTTATGATTTGAATTGGAGATTAGTTAGGTTGATTATTGCTGATTGTAGCAAGAATTGATTGATATCCATCGTATGTGGCAAGATACTAACCGTCCTCGCTCTAGCGTGGCTGGCCGGGACTCCCGGGTCACATGAAAGCTTGAGTTGAGGGGTGCCCGCACTATAGGTTATTGGCCATTGAAATTATTGGTAAACTAGCAGGGCCACCAGGGTTTACATTGTGATATGACCGACCGGGGTTACCGGATCTATCATTAGTTGTTTAGTGGGTCGACCGGGACTCCCGGATCCACCTTAATGTTGTTATTGGAATGAAAAATTTAGCAAAGTAGAACTTACTTGAAATACTTATCCATGTATCTGTTGTTGTATGTCTTCCTATGTGAAACTATATCGAATTTGTTACCAATTAGGTGGAATGGTGGTTACCAGTTTCGCTGAGGTTTTCTTGTTTGTGTGTATCGTCCTTTCTTCTATGATTGGACCTGTTATGACCCATTGTGCCTGCACCATGATGAGCAGATTTGCATATTGCATATAATAATGATTTTGGGGGATGCGTTGGAATGAGGACGATTTAGTAATTTTTATTTATGTTAAAGAGTAATCTTTTGTCTCTAATATGTAAAAGACTATTGTTTTGGGTTGTAAAGTTAAGCTATAATTTTGATAAGGAACTTTTGTAATAGTTATTTATGTGGTCAACCATCTAGAAGAATTTCCTAACACGAAACCTTACATGGTAATACTGATGTTAAGGATGTTGTGTAGGGTAGGGGGTAACTAAGCCTTGCACTTACTATGTGTAAGTGTGGTGGTAACGCCTTGGAATCTCTTTTTGGTATTGTACATGTTATATAAAAGCAGGTTTGGAGGAAACCAAGTACCTCATAATTAAGATTATCCTAATTAGGAGGAAACTCTGCCGAAATTTTTGGTCGAAATATTATTTATTTGATTTCAGTAGGAATTTTGTAGTTCTCTAGATAGTCAGGCGCTACAAGATCACTTTCATTGGAATTGAATCTTGAGTGGAACTTGTTAAACCATAAACATATGAGCTTTTTTTAGAGAAATACATGACTTGTGAGGGCTCACAAAATTGCATTGAAGTTGATTTGAAAGAGGTGTGCACTAAAGGAACCTAAGGGGTTGAGTCAAGTTAATCCAGTGAATGTTTAGTTGTGCTTGATTTGTATATGTATAGTTTTGATCATTTGAAACAATAATCTTTTATTTTTTATCTTGGTATATTTTTGCTCGAGGAAGATCAAAGTGTAAGTATGGGAGAATTTGATAAGTGGTATTTATGACTCTAACTATAGTTCCTATACTCGGTATTTTAAGCAGTTCAATAAGTGATTTTAGAGTCTTTTATTTAGGCTTTGGTATTTTGTGGTTTATTTTTCTTTTTATGTGTTTTTGTAGATATTGAGTCATTTAATAGATTTTGGATTTGTTCCCAAAAGATAGTTGGAATCAATGTTCCTTAGTGATGTTCTTAAGGCTTGTTCGTATTGGAGAATGAAACTCTTGAAGAGAAGTATATAGTGCGGATCAAAGGAAATGCAGGATTGTTCCTTGGAAAGGAACCGTAGTATTTAGGAACAACATTATCAGAAGGAAGAGCTTGTTTCCAGCAAAGGAACTGCTAATTGTGGGAACAACGTGAGATTTGCAAGCAACAACTTCCAATCTGCTATGAGACTAAACATGACTTCATATGGCAGATTTTAGGAGATAATTATAGAGATTTGACTGATTTAATATCTTAAGCAATTTAGGATAATATTATGAAAGATATTATCAGATATGGAAAGTGCTAGATAAATTTCCTGAATTCTATCTAATTACTTTCCTAATCTTTGAAGATCCTCTAATGTTTTGCTTGGGAATCAAGCTTATATATTCCCCCTAAATTATTAGAATTGCACTACACATTCTCATGCAAGAAAATCAGACGAAGTTGTTCTCTCACTGTTTTACTATTCTTGGGAACTGCTGAAAGGAGCAAGAATAATCCATGATTTCGTTCATTAATGTCATTCAGTTAATTAACCTGAGTATTCTTGAATTGCTTATTTATTTTCATGAATGATTATTTGATTTAAATAGGAGACATAGTATTTGATTGAGTCTGAATTGTAATGCTAGTTAATTATGCTAAGTACATAATTGCTTAGACGATTAACAAAGTAGCAGCAATTGTAGGCAGGCCGTACCTTAGACTTTATCATTGAAAGCGATTCTTTATCTAGGCTGAATCACGTCTCACATGTAGTGTTGGTTGTTTAGGGTTGGTTATGTCTTCCTATTTATTAATGGTGTCTTTGTATAGAATTCCATACTCGTAATACGCGGGGTTATGCATTTATTAGGGTTAGTGAAGGTCGTAACCGAACTAGCTAGCTAAAAGTAAGGGAAGATATGGGTCGAGTTCCTTACAGTTAATCTATTTATAGATGTTAATTAAAGTTCAAGGATTATAAGAAATTGCATGGCTAGCGTCTAACTATCTACTCAGTATATTTTTTTATCATTGTTCCGATCTTTAAACCCTTTCTAGTATTATTATTAGTTATAGATTTAACGTTTATCTTTCACTTCTAAAATTGGTTACTTTGATATTGGAACTTGGTTAATATATTGATGTCTCTTGAAATTACTTTTTTCATGGGATCGACTCTTACTTAACCTAACTATTTATTAGGTTAATTAAGGTATTAATTTGTGTGTACTTCGACAATGCATCACATGGTTGTTACCACCATTCTCCACCGTCGCAGAATGACAAGATCTCCGTCGACTCTGATGCAGACCAAAGAGGAAGATACTCAACACTTCCAAACATTTTCTTTGGCTACCGGAGCATGGTTTACTACCCAAATGGGAATTATTTCACATGCAAATGCTAACACCACCACTAAGGGACTGGATAATTGCATGAATTCTATTTTTTTAAAAGACGGCTAAATGACAACATATTACTCATCTTCATAGCTATCTTATTGGGTATCTCGTGCACTAAGGAATGACCATGATTTCAAGTTTCAACAATATATCAGCCACACTAGAGAGGGTGTGACTAGGGATGACAATGGATAGGGTCTGGGTAGGGTAAGGCTAGATCCTTACCCATACCCTAACTTTTGGATATAGACCCATACCCTACCCATACCCTACCCATACCCATAGGGTAAAATTTTTTAGGACCCTTACCCGTACCCGTAGGGTCCGATGGGTAGGGTCTAGGGTCTAAAATGGGTCCAACACAAAAATAAACCCGCTTACATTGTCACATGTATATATTTTCGTTAAGCACAATTTCATATGTTAATTTTGCAATTAGCACACGTAATATCACGTACATTCCATACCAACACGTATTTTTTGCATATCCCAAAAGTCTCATACATCAAAATATAAATAAATATAATTTTACTTGATTGCGATTTGCGGCTAGGGTTCCTAACTGAGGGAGGGTTTTAGTTTTATTAGAAATCTGTTGGAAGGATATGTTTATATATATATTTATTTTAATTTAAAAAAATAAAAATATATATTTTAGTTTAGATGAGTCTATGGGTAGGGTTTGGGTAGGGTCTAGGTATTTGAGGAGTCAACCCTTACCCGATAGGACCAAGACCCATACCCTACCCTTACCTATAGGGTCCAAAAAATTAAGACCCATACCCTAATTTTAGGGTAGGGTCTAGGTGGGTCTGGGTAGGGTCTGGGTAGGGTCCTGGACCCATTGCCATCCCTAGGTGTGACAAAATGTCATTAAGGGAATTCAACATCTGACATACAATAAAGGCATCATCAATATAGAACGCCAACAAGAAGATACACAATTCCCACTAGGCAGGCAGGCTTCACAATGGTGAACATTGGGTAACATTTACAAGCTACATATAATTATATATCTACATCTATATATCTACATCTAAATAGATGGCTCTTGGGATAAAAATACACAACTGGGAAACACAACATGGATCGCTAACCAATCCACCCAGCCGCACCGATTTGGACAAGATAAATGTCAACATGCAAACTCTGCTCTTACAACTGAAATAAACGCATGCTTACAAGCCATGCAACGCCCTCAACATAACAGTTATACCCACATATCTATTAATACAGACTCATGTCAGTTCGCTGCCTTGTCACCTCGTGTCCAAGACATAACTAATAAATAAACTATAGAAGCAATCCGAGCAATTGTCCAAACAATATACTAGTATCGGATGACAAAAGTCTTGAGGGAACAAGTCAAACAAGCTCATGACCTCACTTCTCTTGCCGCACAAATCAAATCCTTTAGTTTTAATTCCGTACAATTTCTCGATGGCAAAAAAAATAAATTTGGAACGAGTTTAGCAAAGCACAACACAATGAACAAAAGAAAGAGGCCCGACCAGGGTATGAAATGAAACACCAATAGTCCATAAATAATGCTAGTGTGTAGTCATAAGAAACTGAACTACCATTACAAATCGTTAAATTGACTTCACGCTAGATGTACTACATTGTCCATTAAAGAATGGGTGTTATATGGAGCATATAGCTCCCAAACAGTAAAAAAATTATTCACAATTGTTGGTATATATAATCAGAAACTAAGAAAACGACAGTAAAGTGATGTCTACACCATCATACTAAAGTTGACATCCTCATATCCACTCAGATGGATAAAAACTTGTCATGAAACAACTACACTACTGGTGGCTGCATGTGGTTCATATAAAGTATCAGACAATTTGGAGGGAGGCCAATATCGGAAAACAGATCTGCCAACGATGTTTTTGACAGGTAGTGGACCCCTGTGAGGAAGAAAAGAGCTAGAATATTAGCGAATAATTTCAGCAAGACAGCAGAATCACTTCATATATGCCCCCAACAATCATCATGGACTACGTCAAAAGAGGAAATAGGCCAAGTCTGACAAAGCCATGGTCACTCTTTCTAGACTTCAAAAAACAGAAAGAATAGGCTGAAGCTTGAACATTACCAGTTATGAGAGTCAAAGCTGTTGTTACGGTTGTCTCCCATCACAAAGACATAGCCTTCAGGCACAATCTGCAATTAAGAGGATAATAGAATCAAAACCAAAAGGTCTACGCTTAAGTTATGTGAGCCTCAAATTGGAAAAGGAATGGCTTTTGACGATACCACAGCATCCATCTCATAGGCTAAAGGCTCCAAAACAAAATCCTCCTCACGAACATTACCATTTACTAGCAACTTGCCATTCTTGACCTGTTTAAGAATAAAATTTTCGGACAGGTTATACAAAGAAGCAAAAGAAGCATAAGTAAACCTGTAGAAGTACAATTACCTATAGAAGATACTCACTTGAACACAATCACCAGCCTTCGCTACAATTCTTTTGATGAATACATCCCCAGAGGTAAAGCCAATTTCCTGCAAAATAAAAAGACTGAAATGTTAATCAATTGACAAAGTATAAATGGAAGTGAGGAAATTTCTGCACATCATGCTGTCTCTCATATCCCCTCAAAAAAAATAAAAATAAAACTGCTGTCTCTCCTATACAAGATACCTAGATACCTGGAGAATAGGTGGTGCTTTAAAAATAACAATATCAGAAACTTCAGGCTGCCTGAAGAAGTAAGAAACCTGAAAAAAGGAATACATGATTCAATTTCCATAAGCTCCATAAATACATCAGACTTTAAGAAAAACAATATTCCCAGCAGCTGGAGGTTTGAGTTTGAGCATAAAATCTGTTAATCAACAACCTATTGCTTCCATGCATCGATAACAGATCCATATAGGACTATAGGTTCAACTAATCTTTCTTAATAGCTGACACTTGACACAGACTACACATTTGTTCATCCCCACACAAATATAGCAACTACATATGATATCACATACAATAACATTTGCAAAAGAAATCATTCCTTCTTTTTCATTGTTGACCATTGACAGACAATAACACAGATATTTCAAATGGATGTATGGCAATTCAGATTATTTTTCTTAATAGATGACACTTTGAAATTTTAATTTGTTCACATTCTTTTGTTCACCTAATGGTTTAAACCAATAGATTCTTGAACTATCAAAAGCAGGCACTTAATCAAAGAAAGTGGAGGAAAATATTGACAAACAAAGCCCAATTAGACCACTAAAACCCTTTAAAATGTGTGAGCAAAATATCTATTCTTTTTATCACATTTTAGGTCAATTATACTATATAGTTCCTTCTTTGCTTAATAGTTGAGAGATACTGTGACTTTTAAGCTCTTTTAATTCTAACTTTCACCAAAATAATTTATCTTATATATATATATAAGAAAAGTCGTTGCATTAGTCTCAATGTGTATTATCAAAATACCTACTATATACTTCCTGTGTTTTTTAATACTTGCAAAGTTTCCAATTTTAGGAAGTTCTGTATTACTTGCAACATTGACATTTTTGGCAATATATTATTTTTCTCTCTCCCAACACACGGGGGCTCTTTTTATCTCTATCTCTCACCTCTTCTTGGTATAAGTGCACATTTCAATATTGTGAGTATTAAAATATAGAGAAAGTATATGTTTTACTATTAGATAGTTAAAGATGTTGATGACGCATTAGCAAGCATAACAGTCAAAAGTGTTGTAATTTTTGAGAGCGAGGGAAGTAATTCCCATTGTTTAGGGGATTTTTCTATAGATGTTATATGACTTCTTAGTTCTTACTGATAACTCCTCTTTCAACATTTAAAAATATATCTTAAAACTTCAAAATCCCTATATAAACTCTCATGAAGTTCACATTTTCCCCGAATGCAAAATGTCTAGCGAATTAATTCCCTCAAGAATTTTAAAGTAAAATATGGCATTTCCTTATTAAAATTTGCTTTAGATAAACCAAACTAAACATTACTACATGCTTTATTTATTTTTTGACTATAAAAAAAAGTAATAATTCTCTAACCATAAATTATTGATTTTTTGCATCATTCCTAATTGTATGAAAATTGAGTTTCAACGTTTCCCACAACTATCTCCATGCTAATACGCTATATAGCTAAATTATAAGTTGTGTAAAAAACAAAAATAAATGCTAGACACAAACCAATAAAACTTCAAATAAAAGGGAAAGATACATCTCAATTTTGAATCTCTCATGATCTGTAAAATGAAAACTTTTGCTTGGCTTCTATTAATGTCACCAAATTGGTGAATTCCAAATAACCTGTTGATTGCACTCTATCAAACATCATCTATTTATTAATAAGACAACACTAACCCGTAAAACTGCCAAAATTGAGTATCAAATAGTGCACCAATACCACCCTTTGCAAAATGTTAACAGAAACAACTTATTTCATGTTTGGTTCAACAATTTTGGATTCTAAGAAGCACAATCAAATACCTTTCCCCTTTCCCTATGTTTAGTTCAACCCCCCTCAATCCTGTACCAATACTTGGTGGTAAAGGACTCCCCTAGTTTGTTACCTTCCCTTTTCCCCTTAAGTAATGATGTGGATGCGGATATACTTTGGTTGAGTTTTACGGAAATCCAAGAATCTTGAAAGAAAGACTGGATCTTTAGGGTTTTCTTTAAGTATTAAGGATAGAACAATTCGATCAAACACAAAGTAGTTCACGAATTGGGTCTTGATTCACTCTCAAACACAAAGTAATTAAGCAATCAATCTTAAATCTTAAATCTCAAACACAAAGTAATTGATTCTAGGTTTGGAAATCACAAAGAAGTCCGAAAATTTTCACAAAGAAAATTAAAACTCTAATCTCATAAATCTGTCTATTAAAATAACGTACACCATAAGCTATTTATAAGCAAAATAAACTTACTCCTACTATGCTTAGGACAAGTCCCTAAGTCATATTCCTAATAAAACTCTCAAAGATAACTTCAAACAAAACAAGGTAACAAAGAAATAATAAACTCCTAAACCAAGTATAACAAGCTCAACTTGGCGCCTTCTAACTAGACTCCTATTAAAGATATAACTCTATTCCAATTAGAATCCTAATCCAACTAGGATTTGGATTTCTAACTCAACTAGAATTTATAAGCTATTAAACTCCTAACAAAACTAGGGGTTCTAATCCTACTAGGATTAGGATATTAAGAGTCCTATTCCTACCAGAACTAGGAAAACAACACAAATCCTAACATAGCTATGATTTGTAGAAAATGACCATCTACCATATGGATCATTAACAAATAAAATTAACATCAAAACACTATTCACAACCTTCAATTGTAAGATGATCCAAGCCCAATAATTCATAAGATCCACTAATTTAGTTATCTTCAATCTTCTCATCGGATCCATATCAAGTAATAAAATCCATTTCTTTCCCTTTGACATGACTTGAACCAAACACACTCTAAAGTTGATCTTATTATATCCTGAACATCACGTCCTAATTTGATTTTAATCAGCTATATAACCAATACACCCCAAGTATAGCTGGAATAAAACCATTTCTAAATCTGAACTATCAATATTTCAATCGCTTCAATTCAAACTAACAAATTACGAGGTTCAAACTACAAAGCAACATGTCATATATAAATTCACTTAACAGCATGATTGGAAGGATCAAACTGGAGTTTAATGAGTTACCTTCTCAGCCAATATCCGGTCACCTACATCAAGAGTTGGGTACATAGACGATGATGGAATCGACCTTGGCTCAGCTAAGGACGACTTATACAGCAGGTTAACCGTCACAGCCGTAAATGCCGCCTTAGCATCATCAGAGGAGAAATTGAACAACTTGGAGACCCAACTTCTCCCATCAATCACAGTCTGCTGTGCAATTCCCTTAGAAACTTCCCCAGAAGCAGAAATATCCTTGTTCCTCATCTTCTTCTCCTCCAAAACCTCTGATGTCCCGCCCCTATCAACGTCATTACTCGAAGACCTGATCAACACCGGCTCATTACACGGCAGCCATTTGGAACCCTGCAAGAACGGGATAATTGAAGCGCCACGATACGGGGAAACCCCCATAACCCCCATTGTTGTCGAAAATGAACCTCCAAAAACCGCGGAATGCATCAGCGAGATCAACCCAGCAGCAACCGGAGAGCTAGAAGTTCCAGTGATGAACTCCGCAGCAAAAGTACTAAACGAAGCCGTTCTGTTATTAGGGAGACCAAAACTCGGCTTCTTCGATCGCCGTATCTCAGGTTGAGTATTAGTCGTACAATTATAGGGATAATTGTAAGTTGTTTTAGGGGGTTCGAAATTAGGGTTTGCAATATTGGGGCGAGGTTTCGAGAAAAACTCATGAACACATCGGTAGTTTGCGAGGCGGTGACCGGCAGAAGAAGCAATGTTGTGGGCCATGGTAGCGGAATAAGCGACGGTGTGTCGGATCGCCATAAGGAAAATAATGAAAAGATCAAGAAAGATGCGAAGCAGGGTGGTTTCGGAGATGAAGCACTAAAATAGAGGGGCAGACCCTAATGAGCAAAGAATGCCATAGATGATTGATTTGTTGGTTGATCGGTTAGAGTTAGGAGGAATTGAGGGGTGGAGAGAAAAGTAGTGGGATTTGGGGAGTGATTAAGGTGTTGTTTGGGGGTGGGGGAGCTGGTTTCTGGGTAGAAACGAGCTCCGGGGAATTGAGAAGACGGGGGTTTGGAATTGGGGAATTGGGTTTAGATGGAAGAGGAGAGAGAAAGAAAGAAAGAGAGAAAGAAAGGAGGAAGGGGTAGGGGTGGGTTAGCCAGAAAACGGGAGAAGACTTTTTTTTTGCGGATTTTGTATAAACAAGTAGGTGGCGTCAACATCGTGGACCATGGCGGCTTGGGACTTGGGTACAACTGCCTACTGGCTATTGGGTACGGGTTGCAAAGTCGTTATGTATGCGCCACACACGAAGTTACGTAGTTTCTTTCTTTGAAATATTTAATAATATTAGTGTTTTTTTTTTAAAGAGGTACATCGAGAGGAACTAGTGAAATCCCTATATCAAGAAGAGACTACTAGGAAACTTTTTTTTAGAAGATTGACTACTAAGAAACTTAAGTACAATGAAAAAGAAAAAAAATCGAACAAACTTATAATTGTGTAAAAAGAGGATTTTTAGGGAGGGCGCGAAAAGGGCCATTTTGCTCTTTGTTGCAGCCATGACAAGACCTCGAAAGAAACTTTCAAATTCTGGTGTAAAATCTCAGCGATCGATTACAAGAGCGACTAGTAGAAGCAATATCGATGCTATTCTTGAAGATGAAAAGCTTGGGGAGGTATCATCAATGAAATCCGAGGAAGACCTAGAGGAACCGGTTGTGTTTGATCATCAAATTCTAACCCCAAAATCTTCATTGTGACATTGTTGTAGCCTAAAAATCTACGGCTCCTTTAGAGACACTTGGGCTCATCAGAGTCGTACACGTGTCCTCTCCTAATAAGTACAGAAAAAGATTTAACCCTTGGGTTATATTCAGCTGGGAGAAAAAGCTTACTTTTCTGGCCCAAAAGGTAGTCAGAGCCCAGCCCTTTGGAGGTGGCTGAAAGTGATTGGTTGATAAATTCTCACAAATCATGGCCTGCCACGTGTCATGATCTGATTATTTAGCCAAATAAATGCCACAATTCTAGGGCAGTTTTTAAGGATAACTGTCATACTACAATCACTATAAATACCCCTAAAATCAGGAGAAAGAGAATTCAATGCAAATAGTGTAAACTTACTCTGGAGAAATATTCTCTCACTTTCTCTCTCTATCTCAACTTTTTCATACAACTCCTGATATATGACTTAAGCTTCGGAGGGGGAACCACCACTCAAACCTCCAGGGTGGGTCCCTTTTTGTAGGCTCGAGAACGAAGCTCCAGTTTGGACTAAGCAGGCTCAAACATTGTTGCACAAGTCTCCAAGTGAAGAACATCTAAGCGATATTAGTTTACTTGCTAGACAAGAAAGCTAAACCTGTAGCTTGATGGACAAGCAGACTAAACATTTGGCGCCGTCTGTGGGGAGACGCAACGATGACTGACTGTCAATCGTCCAATGTGCCCAGAAACCGAAGTTTACAAGTCAATGTCGAAGACACAATGGAGCATGAAAGGCCGCCTCGAGGAAGGGATAGACCTCCGTCCATCGTCAATGTCCCTGGACTAAGCCAGCAACCGGTCATTCAGGTGAATCTTGAACGACTAGTGACTGCCGCCCATCTAGAGAATGTCCTGAACGACTTTCAGACTAAGATGGCAGCAGTCGTCCAGGAACAGATTAAGAACAACATGCTGTTTTTCCATCATAATCCGGAGCTAGTCGCCAACAATCCAGCCCCTCCTAGGGGACGATCCTAAGAAAATCGTCCAGGTCCTAGTCGACCCGGTCGTCAGGAATCCTCTAGGAAGACGGCCAAGGGAAAGCAGCCAGACGGCAGTGATCAGCGAAGGAAGATGGACTGGAATTTGGTGGTTAGGACCCAAGATCAAGCCCGTCCAAACGGACACCGAATGGAAACGGATGCCAGGGATTACCTAGAGGCAAAGAGGGCTGCATCATTACAACAGTCAGCCACTGGCTCCACCCCGTATTTGAGAGACCCTCCTTTAAGGATACCATCCAGAACAGAAGAAAGAAGTCTGGGCCCTTCTCTTGTTCGTCCAAGACAAGAAAATACAGTGGTTCAACCATTGGTCTATAAGCTTCCAATACCAGCCAACACTTCATCTAATTCAGTGTTAAGAGAATATCGCAAAGAGTTCATACCCATTGAGGGACAGCTGGGAGCCCTCCGGATCAATTGGCCTACTCCATTCTCGGCCAGGATCATGGAGGCGCCCCCCTTCCCAAAGGTAAAACTCCCAACAATAGAGCCTTTTGCTGGAACAACCGATCAAGATGATCACCTGTCCGCTTACAAGCATTAGATGTACGTCCAACGAGTAGATGATGCTACTTGGTGTAAGAATTTCCCGGCTACTCTAAAGGGTGTAGCTCATAAGTGGTTCAATAATCTTCCCCCTAATTCCGTCAACAACTTCACCGAACTCAGTTTCTTATTTACTAGTCACTTTGTTGCCAATCGGCAAGAACAAAAGACAAGCATGCACTTGGGCAAGGTCGTCCAAGGACCAAAGGAAGCTCTTAGAAGTTTTGTTAAGAGATTCAATCTAGAAGCACTTCAAATTCAAGATTTTAATGCTGGAGTGGCCTTTAACGCCTTCATCAGGGGTCTGAGGCCAGGAAGTTTTAAGTTTGACCTTGTAAAGAAGAAAATCACTACTCTTGCCGAAGCTTTAAAGGAAGCTGAAGCTTTTATACTTGCCACTGAAGTATGTGCTGAGGCCAAGCACCTCGAGTCTAAGAAGCCTGAAGAGGTTGCTCAGCCAAAGAAGAGCAACCCCAAAAAGGCTGAGACTTGGGCCATAACCTCTACCACTACTTCGTCCAGAAGAACCAAGAGGAAGGAATCTGAGCTTTCTTCATCCAACCCCATCGAATTCAGCAAGGACCAATACTTCATTCTCATGGAGATAAAGGACCGATACGAGCGGAAGGCTCCGGCTGAGATGAAGACTCCTTACAGAAATAGAGACAAGAGCAAGTACGATCATTTTCACAAGGATTGCGGTCATGAGACCAATGAATGTAAACACCTTAAGAGGGCTTTGGAGGATTTAGCTCGTAAGGGAAAGGTGAACTCATACTTGCCGCAAAGTGGAAAGAAGTTTCAGAAGAGAGATGATCGTCAGAACAAGAAGAAGGAGAGTGAAAGCACGGACGATGATGTCGTCCTTGTTATTTCAGGAGGATTTGCTGCTGGAGGACTAACCAATAGAGGGCACAAAAACTACCCCAGGGAGCTCGGCCAAGTCCTATTGACTGATCAGACAAAGGCCGAGCCCTTCCCAAAAGTGGTGGTTAGTGAACAAGATCGGGGAAGTTGAGAACCCCACATGATGACCCTTTGGTTGTAGAAATGAAGATAGCTAATTTGAGAGTAAGAAGAATTCTGATTGACACCGGAAGCTCTACTGACATCATTAGTGCAGATTGCTTGTCTAGATTGAAGTTTGATGAAAAGAATTTGGTTCCAGTCCACCATCCCATCATAGGGTTTGGGGGAGAAGTCATCCATCCCATGGGAACAGTCACGTTGCCCGTCCGAGTTGGAGAGAAGGATGCCTCGCGGACTTTGTTTATCAAGTTCTTGGTTGTCCGAGATTTGACAGCCTATAATGTCATACTTGGACGACCAACTCTGAATCACGTTAAGGCCGTGATAGTAACTCACTTGATGCTCATGAAGTTTAAATGTGATGGAGGCCAGATCGGCTCATTGTATGGAGATCAGCAAGCGACCAGGGAATGTTACCTAACTACTCTGAAGCCATCATCATGGAAAAGAGACCATGAAAACCATACAAAGATCGCTGGAGGAAGGAACCCGTTTGAAGTTGGGAAAGATAAGACGAAGGTTGCTGGAGAAAGGAGGGCGTCCGAAAATGTAAAGGAGCATAGAACGGCAATCGAGAGTCCTCAGACGCCGACTGCTCCCTTAAGGAAAACGTCTGAACATCTCACCAGCAAGAAAAGGAAGTGCGAGCCAGTCAAGGAAGAACCTCACTCGTCTGAAGAAGTGATGGCCATCATGGGGCTGGCACTAGAACGTTCAGAGCCAGTGAAGGTCCCAGAAGACGTCTGTTTGGATGAGGCTCGTCCAGAACGGACTTTAAAGATTGGTTCTTCGCTCTCTCCTGATTTGAGGGGCCTCTTAATCAGTTTGCTGAAAGAATTTCAAGATGTGTTTGCTTATTGTGTTGAAGAAATGCCTGGAATTGATCCAGAGATAGTTGTCCACATGCTGAATGTTGATCCAAACTTAAAGCCTATTCGTTAGAAGAAAAGACATTTAGGACCGGCTAGGAATTAGGCGGTCGACCAGGAAGTTCAGAAGTTGTTGGAATCAAAATTCATCAGAGAAACTTATTATCCAGAATGGATAGCAAACGTGGTCATGGTGCCCAAGCCTAACGGCACTTGGAGGATGTGTGTGGACTACACTGATCTCAACAAGGCTTGTCCCAAGGACAGTTTCCCATTGCCTAAGTTGGATCGGCTAGTGGACTCCACAGCTGGCCATGCTTTGTTAAGCTTCATGGACGCCTATTCAGGTTTTCATCAAATCCCCATGTGGTCAGAGGATCAGGAAAAAACGTCCTTCATTACCGAGAAAGGGCTGTATGGCTGACTGAGGATGCCATTCGGCCTACGTAATGCGCCGGCCACCTTTTAAAGATTGATTAATACCGTCTTTCAGCCACAGTTGGGAAGAAACATGGAAGCATATATTGATGATATGATAATCAAGAGTCGGCAAGAGGAAGGTCACTTTGATGATTTGAGAGAGACTTTCGAAACTCTCAAAAAATACAAGCTAAAATTGAACCCCAGCAAATGTGTCTTTGGAGTCTTGTCTGGGAAGTTCTTAGGCTTCTTAGTAGATCAGAGGGGAAATAGAAGCCAATCCAAAAAAGATCCAAGCTATTCTAGACATGAAATCCCCGTTAAAGATAAAGGAAGTCCAGCGACTGACGGGTTGCTTAGCTGCCCATGGACGATTCCTGTCCAAGTCGGGCGACAAGTGCCATCACTTCTTCGCTACTATCAAGAAGAAGGCCAAGTTTGAGTGGACAGTAGAAGCTGAGCAAGCGCTTCAGCAAGTCAAAGATCACCTTCGTCAGCTTCCCAGGTTGGTCAGTCCAGCCGAGGTGGAGAAATTGTTTGTATACTTAGTTGTGTCCACTCAGGCTGTGAGTGCTGTTCTGCTGGCTGAAAGAGAGTCCGTGCAAGTTCCAATATACTTTGTGAGTCATGTGCTCAAGGATGCTGAATATAGGTACACTCTAGTAGAGAAGTTTGGATTGGCCCTCGTCATGGCCAACAGAAAGTTAAGTCCCTATTTCTTGGCTCACAGTATACTCGTCTACACTGACCAACCTCTGAAGCAAGTTTTGCAAAAGATGGAAGCCGCCGGACGGATGTTAAAATGGGCTGTTGAGCTTAACATGTTCGATATATCATTTCAACCAAGGAAAGCCATCAAGGGGCAAGCCTTGGCAGATTTTATGTTGAGCTTACTCGGCCAACTATAGAACCAGTAGTTGATCCAGCTGATGGGAGGAAGCATTGGACGCTCCTGGTTGATGGTTCGTCCACTATCAATAGATGTGGGGCAGGAATCATTTGTCAATCTGCGGAAGGAGACAAGTTTGAATATGCGCTAAGATTCCAATTCCAAGCGTCCAATAACGAAGCTGAATATGAAGCACTTCTAGCTGGAATCAAAATGTGTAAAGCGGCAGGAGCTCTAGAAATTGAGGCCAAATCGGACTCTCTCTTGGTCGTCAGTCAAGTCAATGGAGACTTTGAATGTAAAGAAGCATCGATGGGCAAATATATGCGTCTGATCAAAGATGAGATTGAGCCTCTGAAACGATTATTTCTCGACCAAGTACCAAGGTCAGAAAATCATCAAGCAGATGCTCTCTCAAAATTGGCCAGCTCGGCTGAAGTGATGCGCCAAGAATAGTGTTTTGGGAAGTTAAACCCAAAAAGAGTATTGACCAAGAACAAATCATGTTTCTTAGCCAAGGGGCAGTTTGGATGGAGCCTATAATAGAATACAAGAAGACGGAACGACTGCCTTCAGTCCCTATAGAGGCCAAGTATGTGAAGGCTCAAGACAAGTGGTTTGAACTTTGGGATGAGACCCTTTACAAGAAGTCATTCAATCGTCCTCTCCTCAAGTGCATCACCAGGGAAGATGGTCTAGAGGTTCTAAAGGAACTCCATGAAGGAGCTTGTGCATCTCACATTGGGGGAAGAGCATTGGGAGACAACACTAGTGGAAAAAAACGAAAGGGCTGCGATGCAAGGGCTGCAGTTTATTGAAAAACGCAGCCCTTGATAGTGAAGGGCTGCGGTTTTCTTATAAACGCAGCCCTTCATGTTCTTTTTTTTTTTAACATTTTGCGCGCTTATACTTATACACAGTGCTTCCCTCCCTATAATAACTCACACGAATTTGCCTCGTCTCTCCCTCTAACTCGCACAGTTCTCTCTCTCTCCCTCCCAGTTAACGTTCGCCGGATCCTCACGCTTCGCCGCCGTTGTCATCTCCTTTGCTCGCCGCCGCCGCTGTCCTCTCACACAAACTCACCCCCTCCTTTTGTTTGTCGCGCGACCATTACTGCTGAGCGTCCGGAGCTCCGATTTACCTCGACGCCGTTCTAGACTATATCGCCGCTGAGGCGTATTCTCTTTCCTCTATTTTGATTTTAAGTTTTTACCTGATTTTGCTTTTTTTTATGATTTTCGTGGATCTAGGGTTTGAAATTGTTATAGTCTTGCAATGGCTTGAGTTTCTTTTGTTATTGATTTAAGTTCCTCCCATTCTTGCGTTTTTTGTTGTTTGTTTGATTGATTTTGTCGAACTTAGGGTTTGGATCTTCTTTAGGATCTTACAAAACTTACTTTGAATTACAAGAATTGTTCTTCATTATGCAATGAATTTGAGTTTGCGAATGTTACATGATGACATCTGTTAAAATTACATTTCAAAGTGTTGTTTTTATGAGCCAAATTAGTATTGTTTACAAGGGTGAGCGCTAATTATTTTCGTTCCAAAATTTAGGTGATTTTGTGGTAGCTGGCTCTAGTAGGTTTTGCCTTTTACGGTTTTACCTGCCTCTTTCAATTAATCACAAAAACAAAAAAGAAGCAACCTTAGGTAATAATATAATGGAGTAACACTTAACCCATTCTCCTACGTTTTGCAGCGGCGACGAAACTGCACTTACCACCTGCAATTGGTTTGCGACAAGTTTGATTTATTTCATACATGGTTCCTTGAAGTCATTCTTTTTATATTCTAGTTGGAAATCTTAATTTTCATCATCAGTAAGTTTGAAATCCCAAATTTAAATCTTGTTTTTTTATCAGATTTCCTCCCTACGTTATGATATTTAATGGTGGTTGATATACATCTAATTCACTTAATATTTTTGTTCACTACATTCACGTTTCTCTTGAGTATATACTTCTTTAATCAATGTCTACTCTATTTATTTTCAGCAGTGTGTGGTTGTTTTACATTTGTTGAAATTTTTTGTAGCCACTAGCTTTCTGGGAATTTAGGTCTTCGGCAACGGAAGTTTTTGTGGGTTTCTCTTTCAACTATTCTTAGCTAAGAATGGTAGCAGTAGTTGTTCGAGTTACTTGCCATTTAGTCAAGTATAGATTGAATTTCAGCATTCCAATCCATTACTTATTATTGTCAATTGCAGGTTAATGATATGACTATAAGGGTACTTTTTCATCAATGTTTATGTTGTATTATTTACTGTGGTTCTTGTTGGTTGATTATATGATTCATTTGTTTGCGAAAGGGTCTGTTTTGATCATTAGATGGATGTGAGGTTGATTTGGTGTAGTTGTTCTGTTGGCTAATAACTAATGCCATGGTTTTATCTATGTTGTTAATGTAGATATAGATGATGAGAGTGATGATGATGGTGCTGGGGGCATTGTGTTCCTTTGTGAGAATTGGGTAACTCAATTAATTGCGGGCATTGTGTTCCTTTGTTAATCTTTTGGGTTTCGGAATCTAGAAGTAGTGATTTTGAATTAGGGTAGTATATATGTTTTAGTGTTCAATATTAACATGATTAGTGTGTATATCTATGATTAAGTGATTGAATATTAACATAATTAATTGAATATGTGCTTTCTGTAGTGATTGAATATTGGGGTTGGTTATGATGTAGGCGTTGTTCGGCATTACATATTAAGTCGTAATGTATATTTGGAGTATGAGAAAAGGTATGTCTTATACTCACTCTTTTTTTTTTTTTTTTTTTGCTTTTTATTGAGTTATGTTTTAGAAATTAGAACCCTATTATCCGAAGTTGATTGTTCGAGGATGAACCTTATTTATCTCCTTTTCCCCCTTAGTTGAAGATGATTGTTCGAGGAATTAGTATGGGCATTGTAGCCCCTTTTGGGATCATGGTGCTGGTTTTGGTCAATTATTTTTGGCCGTTATTGCTTGCTTCATGCTTAAAGTCTCTTTTGGGCTTGAAGCCCATACTTTATGGAGCTTTCAACCCTATGACTAATTATCGATATTAATTTTATAGATGATGTGATGTGAACCATAATATAACATGATAGATAATAAGTGCTGTGAATCATGATAGATATTGATTTAGGGAGGTTTTAGACGCATGTAAACTTATCCCTAATTATTGATTCAGGGAATTGTAATTGCCCCCCCACCCCAAAGACCCCCGCCGCCCTGCACCCCCGCCCCGCTACACCCCCCCCCCCAAAAAACCGCCACCACCCACAGACCCCCCTGCTTCCCCCCCTGCGCCCCTAACCCTGCCCCAGTACCCCTTGCCGCCCCGCACCCCCTGTCCCCCTGCTACACCCCCAACCCTCCCTCCCCCCAAAAATCTTCCCAAAGAAGCACCCCTAAGCACCCCCTACGCTCCCCAACCCCGGCCCAAGACCCCCGCCGCCCCCGCACCCCGCCCCTCGCTACACCCCCTGCTCCCCCCAAAGCGCCAACGGCACCCCCATCCCAAGCATCCCCCTGCTCCCCCCCGCTACACCCCAAGGTTCGCCTCCAGATTATAGCGATTTATGTTTTTATTTGCCAGGTTCTATCATCTTCAGAGAAGTTGCTTTCGCGGGATCCGGATGCTAGTCTTGGTGAAGTTGTTGTAATGCTAGTTTGTGTTTGTGATCCTGCTCATATATTGCAATTCGAACACTCGAGGGCAGCCTCAAACTAATGTAATTCTGTTATTGTTTTCTCTATATTTGTGTAAAAAAACATAATTTATGATACTAATATATATATAACTGTTTGGGAACATTTAGGACAAAAAAGTGCAAAAAAAAAAAAAAATTTTTTTATTTTTTTTTGGGTCACAAGGGCTGCGGTTCGGGCAAAAACCGCAGCCCTTGGTGGGTTAAGGGCTGCGGTTAAGGGCCAAAACCGCAGCCCTTAACTGCGGTGTTTGCCTTGACCGCAACCCTTAAAGCGTTAAGGGCTGCGGTCAAAAAACGCAGCCCTTGGGCCCCTTTTAACCGCAGCCCTTGGGCTTTATTCCTCTAGTGCAAGGCTTTAAGGATGGGGTATTACTGGCCTACTTTAAAGGAGGATGCTCTCATCTATGCAAAGAGGTGCGACAGTTGTCAGAAGCATGGAAATCTGCATCAGAAGCCGTCCAATTACTTGACTCCTATCTTATTCCCTCAGCCCTTTGCCAAATGGGGCATGGATATTATAGGACCTTTCCCCATAGCCGTTGGGCAAAAGAAGTTTGTAATTTTAGCGATGGACTATTTCACTAAAAGGATAGAGGTTGAAGCCATGCGGGCTATAACAACGAATGACGTCAAAGGCTTTATTTGGAAGAGCATTATAACTTGTTTTGGTATGCCGCAGTCCATCGTCTTTGATAATGGTCCACAATTTGAAACGCCTAAGCTGAAAGATTGGTTGGCAGAAAGGGAAATCAAAGCCCACTTTGATGCAGTCGCCCTCCCACAAGCCAATGGGCAAGTAGAGTCCTTCAACAAGATTCTATCCACTGGAATCAAAAGGAAGTTGGATAATGCTAAGGGACAATGGGTTGAAGAACTGTAGCTAGTGTTATGGTCCATCAGAACCACCGTCAAAAACTCTACAGGGGAGACACCCTTCATGTTAGTCTATGGCAATGAAGCCGTCTTGCCCATTGAGATTGAGGAACCCACCCTGCGAGTCATGCTGTACAGGGAAGATGCAAACTGGGCTGCATTGCGCACGACGTTGGACCAAGTACCAGAAGTCAGAGGCAATGCCTTGCTAAGAATGCAATTGTACAAGCTGCGAATGGCTCGGGACTTTAACAAGAGAGTCGCTAGGCGACCACTCAAGGTGGGGGACATGGTTATAAGGAAGATGGAGGCAGTTGGACGAGCTAAGGAGCTGGGGAAACTTACACCAAATTGGGAAGGACCATACACTAGTGGAAAAAAACGCAAGGGCTGCGGTGCAAGGGCTGCGGTTTATTGCAAAACGCAGCCCTTAAGAGTGAAGGGTTGCGGTTAGCATGAAAACCGCAGCCCTTTAGTAATAAAGGGCTGCGGTTTTGGGCTTAACCGCAGCCCTTTAGTGAAGGGCTGCGGTCCATATTAAAACCGCAGGCCTTTTCACTTACGCGCGTTTCCCCAAATACTAAAACCCTTACTTTTCCCCCTCTTTCCCCAGTCCCCGATTTTTCCCTCCCTCACCTCATCAAACCCCCTCCTTCTTCGCAGCTCATTTCCCCAGCCCTTCTCTCTCTTCTTCGCAGCTTATTTCCCCAGCCCTTCTCTCTCTTCGTCGCTCTCCTCACCCCTCCGTTGCCGTTCGCCCACTGGAGTGAAAAACATATCGCCGGGCTCCCAAGGCAGTTTTGGTCAATCGAAAGAATTCCTAGATCTGGTAAAATCAATCGGCGGAAGAAGACCGCATCGTTCTTCACGAGATCGAACCCTAAAACGCCGAATCATCGAACCAGACATACCTAAACGCAAGATGAAGGATTTTATAATTCGCCTCGTCAAAGTTGATGGATTGGTGATGCAATTCGGAGTGACGAAGCCGGTTTCCATGGCGGGACTCTGCGCCGCGGATTTGCCGAGAACTCGTGAATTGGAGAAGGTTTGGTGTTTTTTTTATTTATTCTTGATCATCTTTTTCAAGTTGCAATTCTCGTTTTTTATACCTTGGTTTAAAGATTGTTGCTTGTTTGATTACCAGTTTTTGGTTGAATCTGGTCTGTATGAAAGCGAAGACGAGGTCGCTAAGAGGGAGGCGGTTTTGGCTCGCCTTAGAGAGGTACATGAATTATCCACTTTGGATTGAAGTTATTTGTTTTTTTTGACATGAATTGAATGCGCAATTGTGTCCATATTCGAGCTCAGGCTGTGGATTGATTATTTTTTCGCCGTCATATAAAAAGAGGATCTTAAGATTATATGGAAAGAATTGGATTGAGGGGTGTATATGATTGGACATCACTGTATTTGGGTTAGATTGTGCAAATTAAATTGATACTTTTGTTCTGCTATCATTCAGCCGAGCATCTTTATGATCAGAAGCTTTATAGATGTTTATCTTGTATTTCGGTCTGCATTGAATTACATGTGGCATTAAAAGTTCAGTATGACTCATGATGATAGTATTCTCCTTAAACGTATTGGTTACTTGACTCATCGATTTGTGAATTTACATAAACTTCTGTGCTTTTATTGGTTTAATATAAAAGGGTGGTAATTGTCTTTGGCTTTTCTTAATATGAACCTTGAGTATTCTTATTCATACTGATTTGCTGTTTATATAATGATGTTCTGGCATTGTCTATTGTGTGTCTATGGGAGTATTTGTTAAGGACGGGTGTTAACTTCTCTAGCCCTCTAGTGTTTTCAGTTAACAGAGTGCATTGTCCGTTCTGTTAACTCTTGCCATCCTCTTCTTCACCCCGTGTTATATGAAAGGTTGTTGTTGGTGGTTGTTGTTGGTGGTTGTTGTTGTTTGTTGTTGTTGGTTGTTGTTGTTGGTTGTTGTTGTTGGTTGTTGTTGTTGGTTGTTGTTGTTGTTTAGTGATTTAGCTGAAATATGAATCTGAGTTTTAATTTGATTGCAGTGATGTTTATCATTTTTCATGAATGTTGTATTATTAGTGGCTACGTTGTGTTGTTGTTCGTTGTTATTGTTGTGGGTGTTGTAAGCTTTGCTACTTATCAAGAGTGCTGCTTATTTTTTGGGGTTTGGCTCTTCTGTTTGTAACGTGCATCTGGTGTTTTGAGTTTCACTTCCCTCCCTACACTTGAATATGCTATGAAATGTTGGTGTGCTTAAGTAAAAAGATTTGCAATTAGCAAGAAGAAATAATGAATTGTGAAGGATGCTAGGTTGGTAAATTTAGTTTCACTTCCCTCTACTCTTGAATGTGCTTTGAAATATTGGTGCGCTTAAGTAAAAACATCTGCATAGCACGAAGAAATCGTGAAAGGTAAAGGTTGCCAGGTTTGATAAATGGAGATCCAACCTTTTGAACCACAAATCGTTTACGCAAACGGATTCTTATTTATATCTAGCATCTGCATCTAACCAAATTACTGAAAAATCCAAAGTCATTGGTTTCAATTGAACCTAATACCGAGAAATGTTCCTCCTTCTTTCCCTGTATATTTCTATTTTTTTGCAAAGTCTTTGTATATGTATCTCTCATATATTATTTGCTCGTCTTTGTCCTGAGTGGTTGGAGAACTCCATAGTGATCTGTATTTGGTTGCTTGCAGGGTGGTAGTAAACTATGACTTTCCTACAGGAATTGAGTCATCGTTTTAAGCCCTGCCCCCCTTGCTACACCCTCACCCCAGCTCGGCACCCCCCTGCTGCCCTGCACCCCTGCCCCCCTGCTACACTCCCCCAACTGCCCAGCAGACATTCCCACCCCAGGCCCGGCACCCCCGCTGCCCTGCACCCCTCGCCCCCTGTACACCCACATGCCCCGGCCCCCGCGCCCAAGAAGCACCCTCGCTCCCCCCGTCGCCCCCCTTGCTACACCCTCACCCTGCCCCCCTGCTACACCCCGGCCCTCCTCCACCGCCCAAAGCACCCCTCGCTCCCCCCGCTACACCCCCACCCCCCAACCGCCCAAGAAGACACCCCCACCCCACCCCGACACCCCCGCCGCCGCCCCGCACCCCTGCCCCCCGCCCCGCTACACCCCACCCCCCACCGCCCAAGCAGCACCCCTCGCTCCCCTTGCTACACCCTCACCTTGCCCCCGCTACACCTTGCCCCCCCACCGCCGCCAGCACACCCCCTGCTCCCCCCTCGCCCCCCCTTGCTACACCCTCACCCCCCCTCGCTACACCCCCAGCCTTAATTTAAATTTTAGTCTTAATTTTTGCTTCCCATTCGCTGTCTCCTCTCCTTCCCCATTCAGCTCCTTCATCTTCTTCACTCTTATTGTTCAATCATCATCATAATTGGTTATGATTTTGGGGTTTCGATTCTATCACAATTGGTTATGATTTTATCTGTTTTGTTAAAGGTGTTCATTAATTTGTTAATTGATTCTTCCTTTTTTTAGTTCCATGAAATACCTAATTGTTCCTCTCATTTTTCTCTTCCCTTTTATGAATTTTTTCATCAGATGCTTAAAGATGCTGCATTTGTTGACGTTATTGCCAAGGATAAGACTGATCAGGTACTCAATCTCAGACCATCCCATCCTTCTATTTATCCCCCTTCTATTAACTTATCTTTGAATTCTTTTTCCGATTATGTTTTAGAAATTAGAACCATCCTATCCGAAGTTGATTGTTCGAGGATGAACCTTATTTATCCCCCTTTTCCCCTTAGTTGAAGATGATTGTTCGAGGAATTAGTATGGGCATTGTAGCCCCTTTGGGATCATGGTGTTGGTTTTATTGAATCTTTTTGGCATTGATTGATTGTTTCATGCATAAAGTTGGTGAATATTAGTTAGTTAATGATTTTTGTGGGATTTCTTGGCTTACTATGCATCTAAGTGGTTATTTTAGGACTTCAATTGCTTGATCCATGGATAATGAAGTGGTTACAGCTTGATATTTGTGTGTTTTGATGGCCTAATAAGCAATTAAGTGGATGTTTTCATGGTTTTTTGTCTCTTGATTCATGCAAAAACATGATTGTATAATGTAATCTTATGCATTTAGTGTCATCAAATGTAATTTGACAAACTATTATAATCATCTAAGTTTGTTGATTCATTTTCAACTACATTTGGGGTAAGTAGAGAACATTTTTTTTTTGTTTAATCATGTAAAAAAAACTCAGTTATGGGAGATTAGAACAGCATAACAATTAATTATGGACAAAAAGAGTAAAGGTATATAGTAGTGCATAAAATAGTTGTAAATTTATGAAAATAAGCATGCATGCGTGCTATTATTTTCATTAGAAATCTGAACGTTAGACTTAAATTATCAGATCATTTTCATACTTGAAGATGCATCCCTCATGTATGTAGCTGATGGAATCCTCTTCTATATGATGCTTAGTCTTAATCTGTCCGAACCAATCGATTCTAGCTAGTATCATATTCGAATTCACAACTAACACATGGGCCACTAGAATGATCGATGACCATGATAAATCAGATTCTTACGCATATAGTAACCCCTGCCTAGTCAGCCTCCCCCCTGCCTGCCAGCCTCCCCCCCGCCTGCACTCCCCCTGCTGCACTTCCCCCCTGCACACCCTCTCGCACTCCCCAGCCCCTCCCCCATTGCTGAATGCTGCCCCCCGTTGCACTCCCCCCGCCTTGACCTCCCGGGACCACCGCCACCCTCCCCCTCGCCGCACCCCTCTCCCCGCACGGGCCCCTTTCGACCACCACCGCACACCCCTTGCCCTTCCGGCCCCCGGCCCCAATATTTTAGCATCTATATTTTTGTAACTTTCTTATATTTGTATAAAAATCATAATTTGTAATGGAAAATGATATTTTTATATATATATAACTATTTGAAATTCATTTAGGACTAAAAATGCAAAAGAAGTTGGGTATGTTTGAAATATACTATAAATAATTAGCTTTCAAGAAAAAAAGATTAGCTACATATTGATATATTTTTTACACATTACATTTCTCCATCATTCTTTAGTAATTGAAATGAATTTGTTGTTTTAGCTACACTTTACTTGTTGAATACCAAAGTATTACAATTATTATCTGATATTGTCAAATTGACATCATGACCTTTAGTCTATTCTTTTTCTTCTTTACTTTTTCTCTGTGTACTTTTTGTGTATCAAAAGTTTCATGCTACAACACTCACGCTATTCGTTTTAAGCCAAAGTTCTACCATTTAGTCATCGTTTTAAGCCCCGCCCCCCTTGAATTGCTACGCCCCACCTTTGACACCCCCGCCGTCCCGCACACTTGCCTCCCTCGCTACACCCCCAACCCCCCACCGCCGGCAAAGCACCCCCGCTCCCCCTGCTGCCCCCCTCTACACCCCCAGGTTCACCTCCAAATTATAGCGATTTTGGTTTTATTTGCCCAGGTTCTATCATCTCCAGAGAAGTTGCTTTCGAGGGATCCGGATGCTAGTCTTGGTGGAGTTGTTGTAATGCTAGTTTGTGTTTGTGATCCTTCTCATATATTGCAATTCTAACACTTGAGGGCAGCTTCAAACTAATGTAATTCAGTTATTGTTCTCTATATTTGTGTAAAAAAACATAATTTATGATACTAATATATATATATAACTGTTTGGGAACATTTAGGACAAAAAAATGCAAAAAAAAAAAAAAATTTTTTTTATTTTTTTTTTTTTTTTTTTGGTCACAAAGGCCCTTGCGGGTTTTTAGCCTTAACCGCAACCTTTCCAAAATGCCAAGGGCTCGGTTTTGCCTTTATAGGGCGGTTTTTACTTACCAACCTTTCAAAATACCGCTAGTCCAATGGCTGCGGTCAAAAAACGCAGCCCTTGGGCCCCTTTTGACCGCAGCCCTTGGGCTTTTTTCCTCTAGTGATATCTGATTGTCCAAGAAGTGCGCAGCGGAACTTTTCGTCTCCAAGATCTGGATATGGACGACCCATACAACGCACTTGGAACTCAGACACTAAAAAAGTACCACATCTGACTCAGTTAATTGCCAAGACCCTAGCCAGTAGTTTGTAATCACTCCAAAGTGCCATGGCACAAGCGAAAGAAAGAATTGCATACATGTATCTTGGCACTTAGTCAAGCAAAATTCATATAATACAATTCCTACTTCTATCTTATCTTTCATTATTTTTTACCAAGTTATTCACTGTGGGCATTCTATCAGTTAAAGTGTAGTAGTCTAAAAAGTGATTATAACTTGGACAAAAATTACAAAGAACCATAAAATGTGCAAGATGCTCTGTCTTTGGACGTACATCACTCCCTCGAGGAGACCGGCCAAAGTGCTACAACCTAAAGGTTAAAACCACAAATGGTTAACTAATTGACAAAAATCTCTAGTAAGAGAAACATCAAAGTCTCTAAGAGAAAGCTGACCTGAAATAAGCCCTTAGTAAAGGATACTTACTTTCGAAAGCACGTTCAGCTAAGTAGTAAAGACCCTAGTAAGGGATCTCTACTTCATGACGAGTGTTGCTCCCTCAAGGAGGACGGCCAAAACATGATTTGCCCATATATCGAAAGCTCGTCCTTAGAAATTTTAACAGGTTTGGCCAATGTTGGCCGCTCTCCTTTTTGGACCATGGCTCATCCATAAGTTACCGATGACCTATGCCCAAGAAGGGGGGGGGGGACAAGACAAGCCTGTAGGACGAGCTAAAGTTGCACTTGGCCTCGGCTGAGGGAAGTCAAAGGTCGTCCAAAGACCAGGACGAACTAGGCAATAAATGCCCTTGTAATGGCTCGCTACTTCAAGACAAGTGTTGCTAACTCGAGAAGAACGGCTAAAAGCATGGCTCGTCCATAAACCGCAATGTGTTGGCCGCTTTCTTTCTTGGGGCAAGACTCGTCCGAGTTTGTAGACCGTCCAAAAGTCCAGGACGAGTCTCTTTTCATGGCTACATTTTGGAAAGATTCTCGACCGTCCAAGGGCAAGGATTAGGGTTGACAAGCACACTTTATTTAAATTTTGTAGACCGTCCAAAAGTCCAGGACGAGTCTCTTTTCATACTTGGCTACATTTTGGAAAGATTCTCGACCGTCCAAGGGCAAGGATCAAGGTTGTCAAGCTTACTTTATTTAAATTCTATAGACCGTCCAGAAGTCCAGGACGAGTCTCTTTTTGTACTTGGAAACATTTTGGAAATATTCACGATCGTCTGAAGACAAGGACGAAGCTCTTTCCTTAAGCATTTGTGTAAACCGTCCAACTTTCAGGACGAGTCTCATTTTATACTTGATTAAAATTGAAGTGCAAGAAAAGAAAGGACAAGCAATCAGCAAAAAGTCTTTTCATTATATACTGGGCAAAAACTTACAGCTTAAGACTAGAGGAGATAAAGCTACAACGGCAAACAAGCCAAGAAACTTAGGAAAATAAACCTAAATCTAGGCGTCTTCGTCAGCAGGAGTTTCTTGGCCGTCTATAGGGGCTTCCTACTCGGTCGCAGACTCATCGTCCGAATCTAAGAATTTCGGAGGTTCTTCAGCACACACCATGGCTCGGTGAACGCTCTGTTGGAATTCCAGACGGCGAACGAAGCTTGGGACCTCACTAGGCTTGGCCAGCATCTCAAAAGCTTTGACGGCCCTGTCTTTGGACGTCTCAATGACTTGAGCCAAGCCTTCTTTGGTGCCGTCAAAGGCCTGGGCCGCTTCCTTTTGGAGACGGGCATTCTTCGCCCTTAGGATGATCTTCTCCTTCCTTAGTTGGACCGCGGCTAGAAGAGCAGTATACCTTTCACCCTTCAACTCAGCTGAGACGGTATCTACGATCATTTTCAGTCGATCTTGCTCCGTGTACAGCTGGTTTATGGTAACAAGATAGTTCATGTTCTCGGATTCCAGGTTTGCTGATCTCTTCTCCAAGGCCTCCAGTGACTGGCGATGAAGAGTGTTGGCCATCTCAATGTCATGGACGACCTTGTCACCAGCCGTCGTAGCAAGGTGGACCAGGTGCTTATTTGCCTTCCTAAGCTCGCTCGCCCACTCCTCAGTCAGCATACTGCGAGCAAAAAGCTGGAACGATGAAAACAAAGCAAGTCATTAGACGAGTTATTAAACAAAGCAATTTTGCACAACAAAACAAAAATGGCAGTAAGCTATACCTCAGCAGCAAGTTGTGACATGTAGCCCACATGCCCGACTGATGCTCCCCTTAACCCTTTGATATAGGATTCGGGGTAACATTTGAAGAACTCCTACTTGAGCCGATCTCGTTCTACTTTTGACATTTTGGCAAAAGCAGCAGAAGACTCCTCGTTTGAGTCTTAGGAGGGAGTAGTTGTGGGTAAAGCGGGGCCTTTGCCCTTATCTGAAAGAGGGGGGAGTCAGTTATCTTGATAGGAAAGACAATGGCTTGTCTATTGGACGGACTCATGGACCGTCCGTCGACCCGCACCGTCCTAACTATATTTGGGTAATACGACTCACCAGACGAGATGGAGGCCGTCCTAACAGCTAGTGGCATCTGCGAAACCAGCTTCGCTACCGAGCCGCTGAAGCCCGGGTAGTTCTCAGTAGCCGTCCCCGGCTCCGGAATAACCAAGGCCAAGGCTGACTCTGGTCTGATTTCTGCAGAGTCCGCAGGCAAAGCGTCCACCTAACCGGCAGGGTCAGAACTCTTCTCCCCCTCGGCAGGGACAGCAGCGGAAGGCTCCTCTTTCAGGACCTTGTCCTTCGGAGGAGGCATGGTCTTCTCTCCAACTTCACCAGCCGGAGTAGTCTTCTCCGTCTTCTTCCTTGTAAAGCCCTTAAGCTTTTTGCTGGAGGCTGGTCCACGGCCGCTGTAGGCCTCTTCTTGGACGAAGATGACTTCCCAGGTGGAAGTTTGTTGGTTGGGGCATTTTTCTGCAAAAATGAACAAGTCATCATACTGGTCGTCCAAAGAGCAAAAGCTATAAATTATTTATAAGGCTTCAGACGAGAATCACCCAAAGAAGGAAGACATCCTAGAATGGACACCCCCTTTCCTAAGGGAACCTCGTCCAAAGTTGTTTCCACACGCAGATGAAAGTGATGCCAAGAAGGAAGCCGTCTAAAAATGGACGGACTAAAATGATTATCGTCTAAGGACTGGACATCAACTCTTCGTCCGGTACTCGTCCAAGGCCGATCAGCATCTAAGACGAGAAGGGCCCAAAGAAGGTGGCCGTCCAAGCTTAGACGCCTTCCTTCTTCGGGTGATTCTCGTCCAAAGAATGGAAATCGACTTGGAAGACCCCAAAAGGTACTCGTCCAAGGCCGATCAGCATCTCAGAAGAGAAGGGCCCAAAGAAGGTGGCCGTCCAAGCTTGGACGCCTTCCTTCTTCGGGTGATTCTCGTCCAAAGAATGAAAACTGACTTGGACGACCCCAAAAGGTACTCGTCCAAGGCCGATCAACTTCTCAGACGAGAAGGGCCCAAAGAAGGTGGCCGTCCAAGCTTGGACGCCTTCGTTCTTCGGGTGATTCTCGTCCAAGGGTTGGAAGTCAATTCTTGACGAGTCAGAATGATCCTCGCCAAAAAAAACATTATATATATATATATATATATATATATATATATATATATATATATATATATATATATATATATATATATATATTTAACAGTGTTTTAGCCCTCTTCTCAGCATTGCTCTTGGCGTACTCCTTCCATAAGTTGTTAGAAAACTTCGACATATATCCCCCGTCCAAGAATGCTTGAGACGTGCTCTGGCCGAGTCTGCAAAAAAGAAATAAAAAGGGTTAATCCAATATGGGCTTTGGACGAGACACTTTACTTTGGGGAATTTGAATGTATACCTCTATCTTCGGCCAACCGCAAGCCACCAAGAAGTCATCGCTATAAAACATTTCTTTAAAGGGTATCCAGTTAGCTGGCCCTTTAAAGGATGACTGGCCGGGTCTGGAGTACTCTTTAATCCTAAAGTATTCCACTACTTCTTCGTCATACTGGTCCTCCAACTCCAACCAAGACTGCTTCCACCCAGTATTCATGACGGCTCGATTGTGAAACCGATAGCCCTCAGTGGCAGAATCGTTGGCCGCCCGAAGAAAGATGAAGTCCGCTTTCCATTCGTGCATCTTCGACGGCTTACCCCAGGCAGTGAGAAAGCCGGGGCGGTTGCAGATGCTGAGCCACGTTCCGTCCACGGCCCCAGGAACCTTAGCCGTATAATGAATATGGGTGAAGGCTTGGATAGAAAGAGCTAGGCCGCGCAACTCACAGACGGCTATGAACGTCAGGACGTTGTGTCAAGCATTAGGAGCCAGCTGGTTGTGGCTGATGTTGTAATACCGAAGCACTTGTTCAATGAAATTATGGAGGGGGAACCTTAATCCCGCGTCCAAGGCTAGCTTGTAAATGGCAAAATGCTTCTTGGGAGCACTCAAAATGGTGGCCTCCTTATTTGGGATGACGAAAGAGAAGCCCGGCATGGGCATGTAATTGGACAAATAACTAGGGTCAGGTCCTATCTTCTCTAACCATTTACGGTTGGCCAAAATGAAGGCAGGGTTAGAAAGGGAACCTAACCGTCTCCTAATCTCAAACGAGGTAGTGGAGGCTTTGTCCGACTCATTGGCAGCTCCAGAGTCACGACCGTTATTATCCTCGCCAGTTTCCTCCATATCGGAGTCCCAACTGGAAGGACTGGCCTCAGGATTTATTTGGGAATCCTCAAAACTGCGGTCAGAAGAAAGGGGGCCGCCCAAAGGCCCAACACTTTGGACCTCCCTCGCCTCATCTGGAACTCGTCCAGTAGATTCCTCCATGTATGAGCTATTTGATGGGATTATTACCTTTCGTCTTTGACGGGCCGTTTGCTTGACGCGCGCCAGATTACCCTGCACAGGTAAAGACTGGGTCGTCTGACTTTCTCGGCTAAAACCATAAAAAAATATATACTCGGCCAGAAGAGGCCCAACTCTAGAATGTGCCGAAGAAGAAGTACTCTCGGTTCTAGGGTCAAGGCAAGCTCTTGGTCGGCTAGGATTATTTGACGAAGAAGAAGATTCCATTTTATTGATTTTCTAAGAAAAAATAAAGAATAAAAGAAAGAATAAAAAACAATGAGAAGATACCTGATGAAACGCCTAGACGATTCGGTGAAGAAGGCTGAGACTGGACGATCTCTCTCTCTCTCTAGAAAAATTTGCGGAGCTTCTCTCTCTAGAAAAATTCTCTCAAGGTGTGAAATGATTTAATGTGGTCACACCAAGGATATATATAGGGGGGTAAGAAACCCGTTAAGCCGGTTAAGGATGATCGAAAAAAGTTTAAAACGGTCAGTTATGACCGGTAAAACCCAGGAAAAGGCGCGTCGTTGCCTCCATTTTGAATTTGAATAAACTACCTTGGGTAAAAGGGTATTAACCGTCAGATGGGCCAACAGTGAAAACCCTTTTAGGGGCAAATGTTGTAGCCTAAAAATCTACAGCTCCTTTAGAGACACTTGGGCTCATCAGAGCCGTACACGTGTCCTCTCCTAATAAGTAAAGAAAAAGATTTAACCCTTGGGTTATATTCAGTTGGGAGAAAAGGCTTACTTTTCTGGCCCAAAAGGTAGTCAGAGCCCAACCCTTTGGAGGTGGCTGCAAGTGATTGGTTGATAAATTCTCACAAATCATGGCCTGCCACGTGTCATGATTTGATTACTTAGCCAATCAATTGCCACAATTCTAGGTCATTTTTTAAGGATAGATGTCATACTACAATCACTATAAATACCCCTAAAATAAGGAGAAAGAGAATTCAATGCAAACAGTGTAAACTTACTCTGGAGAAATACTCTCCCACTTTCTCTCTCTATCTCTACTTTTTCTTACAACTCCTGATATCTGACTTAAGCTTCAGAGGGGGAACCACCACCCAAACCTCCAGGGTGGGTCCCTTTTTGTAGGCTCGGGAGCGAAGCTCCAGTTTGGACTAAGCAGGCTCAGACATTGTTGCACAAGTCTCCAAGTGAAGAACATCTAAGGGATATTAGTTTACTTCCTAGACAAGAAAGCTAAACCTGTAGCTTACTTGTTGGACAAGTAGACTAAACAACATTTACAGCATCAATCTCAAGTGAGGAATGACTTCAATGCCTGGATTAATGGTATGTCACATGGCAAAACTATAAGTTCCCATTTTCAACTAATTTGAGGGAAGAATGTGCAATTGAATACTTCTGATTCTGCGATTGTTAGTTCACAGGATTTTAATGTGTATTGAATTAAAAGATATAGAGGACGAAGTTGTTTTCTGGAAATTTGCCATTGTATGCTATATTTTAGGTGCTAATCCTCCATATAACGTCATGGAAGGTTTTATTACTCGAATTTAGGATAAAATGGGAGTAGATAAGGTCTCATTAGCTGGAAAGGGGGTTTTTCTATTTAGGTTTACAACAAAAGAGAATGCTTATAAAGTCTTACATGGGGGTCCTTACTTCTTTGATTCCAACCCTGTGATTGTTAAGGAATGGAATGAAAACATGAATATAGCTAAAGATCATGTGCAACAAATTCTAATTTAAGCAAAATTACCTAGCCTTCATGTGAAATACTGGGGTGACAAGAGTCTTGCTAAGATTTTGAATCAATAAGGAAGCTTATTAAAGTCGACCAAGCTACAAAAAATAGAGATAAGCTTTTGTTTGCCAGAGTTATGGTTGAGGTTAATATGGATCAAACATTTCCTACCTCTATTCAATTAATGATATGGAATATGGAGTATTAGTTATGTAGAGTTTTAGTTCTGTTAGAATTCTATGTAATTTAGGATTTTAATATCTGGTTTGTTAAGTATTTCATTTGCATTAGGACTTTATTTTAATTAGAGTTTGATTTGTGTTAGGAGTTCTAATCACATTAGGCGTGTGGATTCAGACCTAGCCGTGTGAATTAGATAGATTTGTTAGTTTTATTCTTGTCTATCTTTTATGCTTTACTAGTTCTAATAAGTTTAGGTTTCTTTGTAACTTATAAAAGCTGCCATTCGGCCATAATAAAAAGCAGATGTGTTTTTAAGTTATTTCATGTGAATTACAAATTAAGGAGTGAATCCAAAACGGATCCGGAGAGAATCATTTTGAGCCGAAATACGCCTAAATTCTCCATATACTGGTTACCAATTGAGTTATTGAGTCGAAATACATCAATATACTTGATTCTTGCTACTATTTTGCATTCAAGATCCTATCTTTTAATCAAGAAAGTTAAAGAAAGCCACTAAACTACACAAAAAGAGCCTAAATTGTGTTTCTTGCCTTCAAGATCCACATCAAGTGGTGTGGATGCTGATTCCACCCCCCGAACTATTGATCGTAATCTGCTGATTTGCGTCAAATTTTGCTGTCAGTCCGGTTAAACTATTCATCTGGACACATTTCAAGTGAGAATTCAGATTTTCTTAATTCGTTGGAAAGCTAACAAAGAGATCTGTATTGTGTTAAAATTTGAGAGCAATTCTACCAGTAACGAAGTCGTAGTACTCGAATACATCTGCGTTAAATTTCCTATCGCCCAGTTTGACACCACCTCACGTTTTTCTTGTTGACTTTATTTTAATTAGAGTTTGATTTGTGTTAGGAGTTCTAATCACATTAGACGTGGGGATTCAGTCCTAGCCGTGTGAATTAGATAGATTTGTTAGTTTTATTCTTGTTTATCTTTTATGCTTTACTAGTTCTAATAAGTTTAGGTTTCTTTGTAACTGATAAAAGCTGCCATTCGACAATAATATAAACTCAGATGTGTTTTTAAGTTAATTCATGTGAATTACAGATTAAGGAGTGAATCCAAAACGAATCCGGAGAGAATCCTAAACCACTAGTTAAATTTTGAGTCGAAATATGCCTAAATTCTCCATATCTTGGTTATCAATTGAGTTATTGAGTCGAAATATATCAATATACTTGATTCTTGCTACTGATTTTCATTCAAGATCCTATCTTTTAATCAAGAAAGTTAAAGAAAGCCACTAAACTACACAAAAAGAGCCTAAATTGTGTTTCTTGCCTTCAAGATCCACATCAATTCATGAATGAAAGAGGAGAGGTTATGACACAACAAGTTGAGTACTATGATTGGCTTTCAATCAGATTGGGACATGACAAGCAGCAATGTATGAAGAAAGCTGCAGTTAACAAGAAAGTTTGGGTTCCCAAGCAGCATGTTTTGTCAAAATCTCAAGAAGAACTGCCTACTGAAGTTGTAAAGAAGGAGGATGGATTTGTTCAAGCTACTAAGTTCAGAATGACACATAACTCTCAACTCAATCCCATTGTTACTGTAAACAGATTCCAAGCCCTAGTGGCAGGAGATGGTGGTCTGAAAGAGGAGGCAATTCTGTACAAGAAGGGGAATAAGTAGCTAGGGACCATGGGGTAGTCATTCCCCATGTGCCTAATGGATAGACTCCTATTTTGGAATGTAAGGGGGCTAAACAAAAAAATAAAGCAAAATGAAATGTATCACTTGATACAAAGTCACAAAATTAAGCTATTTATCCTCCTTGAAACAAAGGTGAGAGCTCCTAAATTAGGTTATCTTTACCTTAGATTGTGCTCTGGATGGAATTTCTCAACTAATATCAGTTGCTGCAACACTGGTCTAATTGTTTTGGCTTGGGATCCAAATTATTTTGGGCTTGATATTAAAGCAATGAGTTCTTAGTTCATTCATTGTTTCATCACTGCTAGAGGTGTGGTCGTAATGATAGGCATGTTAAAACAAAGTTGTGGGATCATTTAATGGAGTTTGCAAGAGGAATGAGTGATGATTATTGGATTATCATAGAGGACTTCAATGCACTTATGTAGATTGGAGATAGAATTGGTGGTGCTCCTGTTAGAATAGGAGACATTCAAGCAATGAGGGAGTGAATGTTTGCTTGTAATCTCTATGCTCATAAAACAGTGGGGAGGCAGTACACTTGGAACAATAAACAAGATGGGGAGTGAAGAGTATTCTCCAGAATAGACAGGGTCCTTGCAAACCAAGTTTGGGATGCTAAATTCGCTAATTATGAGGCTAATTTTCTAGCTGACGGTGATTTTGACAATTGTCCAATGGTCTTGAGCCAGTATGAGGATCCTGCTGTGAAGAGACCTTTTAGATTTTACAATAAGTGGACTAAAGCTCCAAATTTCATGACCTTAGTATAGCAAAACTGAGCAAAGCTTGTTTAAGGATGCAAAATGTTTAAAGTTATTCAAAAGCTGAAATGGCTTACGAATGACTTGAAGCAATTAAATAAAGAGGGTTTTTTTACTGAAGTTGAAGTTGAAAGCAGAAGATGTAAAACTAGATTGAATGAAATTCAAGAGTAGCTGCATTCTAATCCTGGTGATCATGACCTTGCTACCGCAGAGAAGCAAACAACTAGATGCTACAGAGAAGCTCATGGCAAGCATATGTCGTTCCCGCAGCAAACAACCAAACTTGACTGGCTAGAGTGTGGAGATAAAAATTCAAGGCTATTTCATCAAAGTATTAAGAAGAGGAGGAGGCATAACAACATTTACTCAATTCAAGACAAAGATGGGAATCTAGTGAGCTTTAGAGAAGAGGTTTAACATGCTTTTATTCAATTTTATACTTCTTTGTTTGGCTCTGCCTATGAGCACATATGTCCAGTGTACCATGTCATCATGGACAAAGGATCTAGATTATCTAACGCTCACAGAGATTTACTGAATTACCAGTTTAGCATGGATGATGTCAAGAAGGCTTTGATGGACATTCCTAATAACAAAACTAAAGGTTTAGATGGCTATAATAGCTTCTATTTTCAGAATGCTTGGCCTTTGATTCAACATGATGTCTATGCTGCTATTATGGACTTTCTCACTACTGGGAAGATTTTAAAGGAGTTTAATGTTACCTCTATTACTAGTTGTTCCTAAAGTTCCAGTGCCAGCCTATGTGGGAAACTATATGCCTATTTCCCGTTGGTCAACTATATACAAATGCATCTCAAAGCTTCTCTGTAAAAAGCTTAGTCAAGTTCTTCTTGATATTATGTCTCAAAATCAAGCGGCTTTTGGTTCTGACAAATACATCCTTCACAATGTCCTGATTTGTCTATCAAGATTTAATCAAGATGTATAATCAAGGGCATGCTCCTCCTTGTTGCTTAATGAAGTTAGACCTTAAAAAGGCCAATGACACTGTAGAGTGGGAGTTCATCAGGGAAGATAAGACTGATATTAGTTTTCCTCCCTTTTCACTCAGCTAATCATGACTTGTCTATCCACCACAAGGTATTCAATTTTGATCAATGAGTGTCCAACTAATCTAATCCAACCCAGGAGATGACTCAGACAAGGAGAACCATTATCTCCTCTATTGTTCACTTTATGCATGGAGTATTTTTCTAGGTGTATGAAGATTGTTGGTCATCATCCTAACTTCAAGTTTCACACTAGATGCAGATACCTTAGGTTGAATCATCTATGTTTTGCTAATGATCTCCTAATGTTATGTAAAGGTGACATCCCAGTTGTGCAAGCAATGATGAATGCTTTTCAGATTTTCTCTGATACTACTAGTTTACAAGTTAACCCCTCCAAGTCTTCTATATATTGTTATGGGATGGATAACAATACTAGAGAAGCTATTTATTTCTGACTTCACCTTTGGTGAGTTGCCATTCAGGTACCTTGGAGTTCTCATAAGCACATGGAAACTCAAAGCTGGTGAAAGTGAGTAGCTTATTGATAAAATGGTTGCTCGAATTAAAATTTGGAGTTCCAGACACTTTTCTTTTGCTGGGAGAATATAGTTGGTGAATTATGTGCTCATGAGTATAAGTGTCTATTGGAACTAGATTTTTATTCTACCAAAGAAAGTGATCAAAAGAATTAATGCAGTTTGTAGGGTGTACTTGTGGTTTGGCACTTATAATGATAGTAGGCCAGGGCCTATTGCTTAAAATAATTTATGCTCAACAAAGACTCAGGGAGGTCTTGGTTTTAGAAACCTTGATCTATGGAACCAGGCTGCCATAGGCAAGTTAGCTTGGGCAATTGCTAAGAAAAATAATCTATGGGTGAAATGGATGCATGCTATCTACATCAAACACAAGAATTGGCTGGATTACACACAAGAATTGGCTGGATTAAAACACCTAGTCAATGCTAGCTGGGCTGTTAAATACATTTGTAAAAGAAAGAAGACCGTTATGCTAGTTTCAATTCTATAGCTTGGCTTACTAGCAACAATTACTCGATAGGAGGCACTTATAAGCTCCCCCTGTGAAGCTAAAGAGAAGGTGAGATGGCATCAATATGTTTGGAACAGATTTACTGTCCCAAAACATAGAATCATTCTTTGGCTCACTCTCCAAAATAAGCTCAAGACAAGAGATAGACTGTTCAAGTATGGGGTTTGTGAGGGCACTCAATGCCCTATATGTGATCAAGCTACTGAAACCAACTTTCATCTCTTCTTTGAATGTGATTTCAGTCAGGTCTGTTACAAAGCTATTCTTTCTTGGCTTGGAATTCAGACAGTTAAAATCAGGTTGTATCATATGTTTGGGTGGATAGATAGATACTGCAAAGCTATATGTTTAGAAGGAAATATCTTTATGCTGTTGTTGCTGCCACAGCATACCAGATTTGGAGAGCAAGAAACCTAGCTGTTTGGGGAATTGTAGTGCCAAATCCAAGATATGCTATACAAAACATCAAATTTTGTGTAAAAGAAAGAATAAACAAAGTTATAGGGAAGAAAGTAAATATTAGAGATAGAGATTAGTTTGATAGATTGTAAGTAGTTTGGCACTCTGAGCCTGCTGTTGTGCCTTGCCTTGCTCTCGAGAGCCCTTCCTAGAAGGTACCTCTAGACTTAGTTTTAGGCTTAGGATGTTTTCCTGTTTTCGCTAATATATATACTTCTCTTACTTGGCAAAGAGAAAAAAAGAACATTAAAGAAAAGTGAAAGAAAAAACATTAGATCTAGCTTCACAAGGAAGCTCTACATAGAAGCTTCTCAAAGAAACATAACAAAAAAGGTAACAAAACAAGCTTTAGATCCTCAAATGAACTAACTAAAGCATTTGGACAACCACCACCACACGGTGGTGACAGTTGCGGTAATAGGGCTGCTATAGACGATGATTAGATTCAATGACAATGACTACAACAAAACATCGACTAGGCAGAAGCACTCACCATCTTGGCGGCAGGGCTGGCCCGACCAACAAAGAGAGACGGGTCAAGGAGAAGTGTGGCGCGTAAGGGGTCGGAAAGTCATGTTGGAATGCGCCACCCACGGAGTTACGAGGAAGTATTCTCCCATATCCAATATTGGGAGACCTTTGCACACATCTGGGTAGAAATGTAATTTCAGATAAAACTAAAGTGAACGTGATGTAAGTCTAAAAACACCTTCCAAAGGATTGGATGATGATTCCAAACTTAGAGACAATAGAACACTCACTTTGACACGAAAAACACTCGAAACAAGGATAGATGCAAAGAGTGAAGAACACACTCAATGTTTTGGGGTTCTAGGCCAGAGATAAGACTCACTCAATCTCCCCTAGGCTTATCACTCAAGACTCACTCAAAGTAATAAGGGTTAGCCAATACTTGAGATAAACTTAAAGTAAAAACTATAAACACAAAGGTTTTTTTTATCAAACTCAGATTTACAAAAACAAATGGAAACTAAATAGGAACCCAAACAGAACTTGGACTTCCTTTACAATCATGTTTGAAACCCAAACATTACTTGGGCTCTTCAATTGTTTGATGCATGACTCATGTTGGACCTTCAATTTGCTTCATTGTTGGGCTCATATTTTGTTCATAGAAGATAGTGGAAAAGAATGGGGGAGGGACTACTTTGGTTGTGAGGGCCAAAGAGCATTATGGTACAACTTGTAATGACTCATCTCCTTTGAATGAGTTGTTAGAAGAGTACAAGGAAGAGATTTCCAATGACATGCCCAAAGTTCTATCTCCTATAAGAGACATTGAGCATGGCAATGACTTTCTTGATTGGCCCAACAATAAAGTCCATAGATGTGCCTTGGACGTAAGTAACAAGCTTGACAACAAAGGGCATGACTTGGGTGGTATCTTAATATTTTCAAAAATAGACTTAAGGAAAGATTACCTTCAAAAGAGGTCTCAAGAGCAGGCTACATGGAAAATGAATGTGTATGAGTGGTTCATAGTGCTTTTGTCCTTCTTTTATAAGAGGTTACATAAGTACTTCACTATTTTCATGAATCCATTCACCGAATTGTTGAAGAAGGGAGATTACGAATGGAATGATACAATAAGATCTTTTGCAAATGCCAAGTATTTCCTTTGAGATGCGTCTATAATGAAGAGTGTGAGTCCTCCATTTCGTTTGAATGGTTTTTCTCTTTGCTTGGATAATCCTAGTTTGAGGACAAACTTTTTTCAAAGAGGGGTGGGGGGAGGGGAGCAATAAACCAAATATGAGCCTAACAATGAAGAAAATTGAAGGTCCAACATGAGTCGTGCATCAAACAATTGAAGAGTCCAAGTTATGTTTGGGTTTCAAGCATGATTGTAAAGGAAGTCCAAGTTATGTTTGGGTTCCTATTTAGTTTCCATTTGTTTTTGTAGTTTTGCGTTTGATAGAAAAACCTTTGTGTTTATAGTTTTTACTTAGAGTTTGTCTCAAGTATTGGCTAACCCATTATTTTGAGTGAGTCTTAAGTGATAAGCCTAGGGGAGATTGAGTGAGTCTTATCTCTGGCCTAGAAACCCAAAACTTTGAGAATGTTCTTGAGTTTTGGCATCTATCCTTGTTTCGAGTGTTTTTCGTGTCAAAGTGAGTGTTCTATTGTCTCTAAGTTTAGAATCATCATCCAATCCTTTGGAAGGTGTTTTTAGACTTACATCAGAACCCCATTTTTCCCCTTTGCCATGTAAAGGAAAAAGTAATCCAAAATTTTTCGAGACAAGGGTTAGAGAGAAGAAGACTTTGACTATCCAAATTACAACCGAAATTCAGGACTAAATTTCAAACGTTGTTGATTAAATTGGTTTGTAAAAGGAAATTGGTGTTTGATTAGAAGCCCTGTTTGTCATAATAAGCTGCACAAAGTTGCGTTTTGATGGAGTTGAAGGGGATGTGGGCATCCATTGAGATGAAGAAGAGGTGGACATCCATAGAGATGAAGAAGAGGTAGACATCCATAGAGATGATGAAGGGGTAAGTGTGGATTAAACTTTGTTTTTTGTGTATTAGTGGAATTCAATATTTGTGAAGTGCATAGTGTGTTTAGTAGTGAGATAGCTTTTTTCTTGCATGTGATTTTAGATGTCAATAAATGTGAATTTGTTGATTTTGTAATTTGTCAGAATTTATAAAACGAGAATGTCAGAATTTGTAAAATGAGAATTCCAATTACTTGCATTAACTATTATTGTCCAGAATTCCAGTCCCGTGTTGAGTCCAAATTTCAATCAATGCGAATTTGTAAATTGAGGTTGAGTAACTGTAGCTTTATAAAATTATGAAATGTCAGAATAAATGTGAATAATTAAGGCATTAAATGTGAAATGTCTGGCAATAATTTAAGGCATACAGTTGTGGATAATATTTTATTGGTTAAATTTGTTGAAGTGAAATAGGAAGATTTGGCCCAAAATGAGTGGAGGCAGTTAGATCATATTTATGATGAATTGTGTTGTTAAATTTCAGTGTTTTGAAATGAATATTTTTTGAAGTGAGGATTTGTTGTGATGTTTATGTATATGTTGTGATATTAATTTTCAGGTCCCACACTTATATGAATAGAATAGGGAAATGTATGTGGGTGATAGTACTGCTATTGTTAAGGGAGTACATGCAGAGGGAGATGAGATAGTGGCATTTACTCCGGATGGAAAGGTTACTAGTTGTAGGATTGGTGAGGTAGCTAGTGTTTGTGCCCCATTTGTTGGTATGGTTTTCCCTAGTCGAGATGGTGTTGATTGCTATTATAGACAATTTGCAAAGCAAGAAGGATTTGGCATTGTCCGGGCTGTTGCAACTTACTCTGTTAAATGTGGGCAAGAAAAAAAAAGGCGTAGTAGGTCATGGACTTGTGAGTGTTTTGGTAAGTCCAATAGGCGAAAAAGACTTGACGGAAAAAGAGTGACAGATTTGAGGGGTCCTGATGAGGTTGATGTGAAGAAGTCTGAAGTGTGAATGTCCGGCTATGATTTATGCTAGTATGAATGTGTGGGGAGCGGGTATTAAGGCAAGTAGTTCTTGAACACAAGAATCATGGTCCTACTACATCTAAATCCCGTCACATTAGCATGTACCGGAAGGAGGAGTTGTATAATCATATAAGGAGAAAGTTGTTCAATAATTGCAATTTTGGAGTGAAAATACCTCAGTTATATGGGTGCCTAGCTAGACAGACGAACAACGTAGAGAATTGGATTGTTATGGAGAGGGACTTGCGAAATGAAGTGAGCAAGGTGAAGAGGTTAAAGCTTAAATATAGTGATGCGAACGCAATGTTTGAATATTTTAATATAATGACAACGAATAATCAGATTTGTTTTCATATGCATTGGTTGGACGAGAAAGGTACTTTGAAGGACATAATATGGGTGGATGCTCGGAGTAGAGCAGCATATCAGGAGTTTGGGGATTTTTTTTTTACTCTACCTATTTGACTAATGAGTATAAGCTTCCATTCTCAAATTTTGTTGGGGTCAATCATCATGGTCAAAGCATTCTTCTTTGTTGTGCCTTACTTTCTCATGAAAATATTGAGACATTTGAGTGGCTATTCTTAACATGGCTTTCTTGTATGGGTGGTAAGGCCCCCGTAGGCATCCTCATGGACCAATATGTGACAATGTAGAAAGCACTATTGTCTTCAATGCCGAATTCCCGGCACTGATGGTGTCTTTGGCACATAACATAGAAGTTTTGCTCTAAGTTGGGGATGTTAAGGGCTATGACAAATTCAAAGATGAGTTACTTAATTCCATATATGAGAGTTTGGATGCAGATGAATTTTTGGAGAGTTGGAGTATGTTCATTTTGAAGTACAAGTTGTCCGATAATGAATAGCTAGCCGGTAAGATCTAATCTTAATTATAAAGTTTGAACCTGAATTTAAGTTACCTTGTAAACTGTAAAATTGAATTTAGTTGTAAGATCATTGTTACTTGTTAACTGTTTTGCCACTAAGGCTCTGTTCTTTTGGACTGAATTAATAAAAATTTAGTTAAGTTCAGACAAATTCAACTCAGTTTATTTCAGTTCATTTCACTTCAATTCAGTCAGTTTCCTCTCACAGTTTTCATTTATTTCAGTTAAGTTCAGACAAATTCAGTTGAGTTCAGTTCAATTCAGTCCAAAAGAACATAACCTAAGTGATGTAGAATTGCAATATGTAAGATTGTTGTTACTTGTTTACTATTTTGCCACTAAGTGGCAGTTACAGTATGTAGTTAATTGATATAAATAATCACAACAAGTCCTCTTTGACGGTTACATACGATAAGTGTGGTAGAATTGCAATATGTAGGATTTAATTGATAGAATTTGATGTACATTTTTAATATGTTTTAGGTGTTGTCGTGTGCAATTTAATTTTAACAAGTTTTAAGTGCTGTGATGTGCAATTTAATTATAGCTGGTGCAAATTCAAAGATGAATTATTTATTTTAATTTGTTATATGCTGTCAGGTGCAAATTCAAGTAATATTAGGTAGTGTGAAGTAAGTTGCTTTGAATTGAAAAGATCGATGTGAATTGAAAGATGAATTAATTTTGTTATGTGCTAGTTGATGCGCAATTATAATAGCAATATTAATTTGATTTAGCTGGTATGAAGTTGGTAGGATTGTTTTAGTAGGAATTGTATGATTGTAATGATCTTGTATATGTTGTTTGGTAGGTTTATATCGTGAAAGAGTAATGTGGGTCCCTGCGTACCTCCATCATATGTTTTGGGCCGGAATGAAGACGATCCAACGAGTCGAGAGTATGAATAGTTTCTTTGATGGTTATGTAAATAAGCACACAAGGTTGTATGAGTTTTCTGAAAGCTATTGTGAGGCGAAGAAGATCCGCGCCAATAATGAGAGGGATCGTGATGGAAATTCAACGAGATATGTGCGAAAATTAGTGACTGATTTTTTAGTTGAGGCTGTTTTACAGAGGCTTTACACCGATTCAAAATTCAAGGAGGTGCAAAGGGAGTGCACAAGAACCATTTACCTCAATTTTCATGGGAAGAATGTCTTATCTAATAAAGTTGTGGAGCATTTGGTGAAGGACAGAGTATGGGTTTGATGTACGGAGACAAAGAAAGCCATTCCCTCTAAAAAAAGGAACTACAAAGTGATTACAATTCGAGTTCGAGTGAGGTGAGTTGTTTGTGCAAACTACTTGAGTGTCATGGCATTATGTGTAGGCACACGATCAAGGCGTATGAGATGCATGATCAGGTTGAAGTGTTGGAGAAGTATATTTTACAACGTTGGAGAAAGGATGTACAACGTAAGCATACAAGATTAAGGTCTCTTACCACGACCCCTCCAAAACAGACGAGGTACGTCGATATGACCAGCTGTTTGATAGATTTGTCCCCATTTGTGAGAAAGCCGTTGTATATGAAGAAGTCGTAGCTAGTGTTTTGGAGGCATTGGAGTTGTGGATATTAGAGTGGAGGAGAGCATTGTCATGGTGAAGAGGAGAATGAGCTGGGAGGTGGATGCAACTCCTAACTCTACTATGTGTAATGCGAAGGGGAAGAAGATTTCTCCTCTATCTGTGGGCAAGGCTAAGAAACGTAAACTTGACTTGGAAACCGTTGAGTTTAACCCCGTTGAAAAGTTAAATGTTATAGTCCCGCCATGCAAGAAGGCTGCCCATGGAACCCGTAGTGTTCATTTATATTCTGCTGTGGAAGAAGCTACGAAGAAAAAGAAGAGCGGCGGTGGGAAGAAAGGTTCGAAGGAAACGAAGGGGGACCCCCTGGAGCTACACCTACAGTGCGGGGAGACAAATGACAATTCGTCTTTTATAAAAGGAAAAGCAAAAGGGAAGGCAGGGGCTAAGAAACCGATGCAAAAGAAGAAGACAGTGGCTGTCCCATTGGATGCAGATGTGTTTGTATCTTCAAACAAGCAGGTATGTATCTTAAAGTTGGAGTTTTTGTGTGAACCATAAGGATTATATTGGGATTAAATTTTCTGACTTTATTTTGTGTGAAAAGCTTTCTATTGTCACGTCTACCCCAAGTGCTGGAGGAGGAGTAGGAGTACCGGTGCAACTTGAATATGTAATTCTTGAAATTGGGATTATATTGGGATTATATTTTCTTATTGTAATTGCAGTTTAATGTTGCTAGTGTGAATTTGTTGATTGATATGAATTTGTGTTCGAATAATTCACCAAGTTTGCTCTAGAATCTAAGTGACGTTTTTATGTTATTGTTGTAAAGGAAATTTGAAAATAAAAAGTGAAAACAAGGATAGTACTCTTGATTCTCGCAAGAATTAAAGGGTCTCTTCCTAATCGCAATTAGAAGATGGGTACAAGTCACAACAAGTATTGGTTTTGGTTAGCAACCGAAATAAGCAACGCTCACAGTTATCAAAATAAACTCTACCTCTTTAGGAGGCTAGGCATGTATTATTTATAGAGGATGAGAAAGAAAATCCTTGCTCCCCAAGCATCAACATGGCCGAATTACAAGAGAGTTTTAATAGGAAAGTTTCCCTTTAAAACTAGCCTACATATAGCACAAAATAAGGAAAGTGTAGAATTATAGAAAGTGTTGGAAATCTTTCCATAAACCTCTAAAAACACACGGCTACTCTACTCCTTAATACAACTCATGACAACTCATCTACTTGGAGCCTAAGTAAATGAATTACAAGCTGATTTTCGAACCTTTTATCCAATTAAGCTATTTTAACTAACTAACTTAACTAACGAGAGCAATAAAAGACACTTTTTTAGTTACATATAAAACCTTTTCACTTGTTGTAGACACATAATCGTGTCTCCCCATTTAAGGATCCAATGATGAAATATACCGCGACATTAGTTGGCGCGACCCAATGGAAGAGCAATTTAAAGAACCAATCCAAAATGTGTTTTGAAATGATATTCTAAACCCCAATTAATTGTTCATGATGATTAATTGTATTTTAAGCACATAAAATGTTTTAAGTCCATTTTAAAAACCCAATCAAATATTTATTATTTTAATAGATATTTTTCATAATCATTTTTATTATCTTTGATAAACAAATCAGATTTTTATTCCGTAAAATTCAATCTCCGGAATTTTAGGGATAGAAAAGCTATATTCGAAAGACGCGCAAAGGAATATGCTCGAATATTCCCGAATATGCGCGGACGCGGGGGCAGCGCTCAGCGCGCGACGTGCGTCCAGCGCATAGGCCAGAATGCGTCAGGCGAGCCAATGAGCGCCTGACACGTAGATTTCTTGACTCACACATAGTCCTGCGTCTGACACAAGTCCTGTGTGAGACGCAACTTTCTTTTCTATCTTTTCAAAAACGCGTTTACACGTGTCTAAACCTGATTGGGCTGGGTGCGTTTGGCACAACAATGTAGGCTTGGCGCGTGGCATTGTGCCTGCCACGTAGGCCTGCGCCTGGCGCAAGGCTTGCGTGAGGCCCAAGTTTAGTTTTCTCTATAAATACCCTTAATTTCCAGAATTACGGACGACTTTTTGATATTATTATTTCACGCACACAAAATTCTCTCGAATACTCCGAAATATATTTCGAATACTCAAACACACAAACACTCAAATACTTTCAATATTTTCAATCAATTCTTCCTCACTGCGTTCTTGGTTTCACCATTGCTCCGCCTAAAGATCGTTGCGCTCCTCAATCTAAGCCGCATAGGTATAATCCTGAGGATCCTTGAATAAATTCCATATTATTGCTTTGACGTTACTAACAATATATTTCAAGATGTAGACCTTTAAGTAGTAATCATTCTACTGTACATTCTAACTTCTTTTCTTTATTCATTATTATTATTCTTGCCTTTGTATATTATATGCTTGCCTGATCATTATATGCATAATACATGATTGTCCTGTTTTATTGCTTTTATCACCCCACATGTTATTTTTGTTAATCAAAGACCTAAATAAATGTTCTAATATTAATCAGATTAATTTGGACAACCTGTTAGGTTCTTTGTATTATTGATTGCATAATAACTTGTCACTACAAATTAGTCTTTTTATGTGTTTCCTGAACCAATTTAGACTAAATATATTTAGGGCGTATAAAAAACATTATTTGATTATTCTTTGGCATAAAATCTGGAATGAATCGATATTTAGTAGAGGCCAACTTTGGGCGAATGTGGTTCATTATGACTATATTCATACCCTCACCCCCGACTCAATCCCTGGTTCATTTTGACAATATATGGAGTCATGACGGGGAAATCTACATTGGAGAATTTGTCCCTATGATTTTCCTATATCCAATTAGGTTTATGATTCTTCCTAAAAAGAATTGTTGGCGACTTTTTTAATACAATTTTCAATAAAACCTTAACAGTGGGGTAGTCAAATATAATACGCGTTCACACCGCGTAGGCGAAATAAAAACACACCTATAATTTGGCGACTTCACTGGGGAGGATTTAATTTATTTTTTTTAAATGAGTGGGTGAAACTTGAAAAATACGATACATTCTTATATTTATGTCTTAGAATAATATACAGTTTTGCATATGCATGACTTCTGTTCAGCCACCATAAGGACAATCTACCTTGCCTCATTAGCACATGTTCTATGTGTGAGGTCGCCCCCGGGGGGGTTCCGCTTTGTCCTTCCAAAAAGCTTCCTAAGCGATAGTGTTGGATCTTAGTCATAAGCAATCCTACCCATCCATGGCATTGTTCTCTTGTTCCTGACTTGAGACTGGTGTGCGTCTTACACGTGGCCACCTCTTTAAGCAGGGGTACGAAGCGTGGGATCAATCTCTTAGTCATGGACCCTTTCAGACTGAACCTAAACCTGACCAATAGTTTCAAACATAGAACTGGACTTTAGGTTGGAACTTTTGCATCCATGTTATATGACATTTGCCTGTGATTGCAATTTTTGCCTGTTATTATCTTGTCAAATTTGTCATTATTATGCGTCGTTCCTAAAATCGCGTCTAACAAACAAGCAAATTTTCGTCTATCGGCCAATTCGTCACCTAAATCCCCGAAAAACGTGTCAGGGAGTAGTGCGCTAGGGGCATTAAATTGCGCCTGGGGCACCACTCTCGCGCCAGAGGCAAGGATGTGCGCCGAGTACAGCAATGCTGTGCGGCACGCAGTTTGTGCATCGTACGCTTTTTTCCAATTTAGCCGTCGTAATTGCCGATCCTATGTTCAGTCCTATGTTGTCTGTCTGCATTCGCGTAAAAAAATGGTCATCTTAGAAGTCTCACCTAATTCAAAATAGGGTCTCTTCAAGCAAGGTCAAGTCTGTCATTAAAAAAAATGCATCTAAAGGGTCATTGTAGAGTTAGAGTTGTCATGCATGTCTGCCTCTCCCCATTTCCTCTCTGCTGTTCAACTAATCTTCCCTATCAATCCTACCTTTCCATATTCATCAATTTCGAAAGCTTACATCTTTTCAAAATCAATCCTGCATCCTATTCTATTATACCTTTTTCAAAATAGCATTTACTAATCATCATCATAGCACGACAGTTCAAAAAAATTATTTTCAAAATTAATCCATCATCTTTTCCTAACAAAAGATAAAACAAGGGTTCCTTTAAATAATGAATTTCGAAAATTCTAAGCCCATTCTAAACACCTTCAATCCAATTCAATCCAATCCATTTGCATTCATATTTTAGGCCCACATACATTCGAGTCCATTTTGCATTCATCCTAGGCCCGTCTAATTTGAGTCCATGCATTCACTAGCATTAGAGTCGATCTTAGGGCCATATAAGTCTAGTTCAAGTCAAAGCTAGGCCCATTTGCATCTCTATGTGAACCCTAGTCTATGTTAAGCCCAGTCCAAGTCTAATCCCAGTCTATTCCATTCTAAGTCCAATCCTAGTTGATCTCCAATGTCAAGCCTATGTGCATCTCTCAGTCCAAGTCAAACCTATATGTCAATTCATATCCTAGGTCTAGTTTGCATCTCCATGTAGGCCCTAGTCAGTCTCCGGACTATAAAAATCCAGTCTTAGGACTATAAAAGTTCATCCCTTAAAACCTAGCCTGCTTGCTCACCCTTAAGTTCAAGGTCTAGCACTCCTTAAGTCTATAGGCAACTGTTGTGTCTAGCCTGCTTGCTCACCCGTAAGTTCAAGGTCTAGCATTCCTTAAGTCCATAGGCAATTTTTGAGTCTAGCTTGCTTAGTTTAATGAAAGTTCCGAAGTCTAGTTGTCTAGCTTGCTTGCTCACCCGTAAGTTCAAAGTCAAATTGCCTAGCCTGCTTGCCTTAAGATAAAAGTTTGGCCTTCCGAGTTGTCTAGCTTGCTTGCTCACCCGTAAGTTCAAAAGTCTAGCATCCCATAAATCCATAGGCAATTTTTGAGTCTAGCCCGCTTAGTCTAATGTAAGTCCAGAAGTCTAGTTGTCTAGCCTGCTTGCTTACCCGTAAGTTCAAAGTCTAGGTGCCTAGCCTACTTGCCTTAAGTTAAGAGTCTAGTCTCCCTTATTGTCAAACCTTCCCTAAAGTTTAGCCTGCTTGCTCACCCGTAAGTTCAAATTCTAGTCTCTCCTAAACCCAATTGTAGAGTCCAGTCTGCTTGCACAGTCCAGTCCAGTCCATGTGCGCATTTGCATATAGTTAGGCCCATGTCTCCATCATGGTCAAGTCTAAAACCCATAACCATTTCCATTTCAAAATCACTTTCCATTTTCATTTCCCATTTTCATTTCCATTTCCACTTCCATTTCTCATTTCTCATCTCCATTTCTCATTTCGAAAGCGTCATTTCTAAAAATTTACGAGGTCCATTCTATTTCTGTTCTGGACGGATCGTGAGATTATTACTTGGGAATGTCCAACAACGAGGCAACAAGGTCGACCTACTCCCAGACTCGTCAAGCGCATCCTCAATTTTTCAGACGAATCCTCCGACTCTTCTGAATCATCATCCGAAATGGTTGATACTAATGAACATCTTAGTGCCATTATGGCTCAACTCACATTGATGAACTCTCGTCTTGAGGAACAAGACAAAGAGATCAAGGCACTAATGGAGAAGCTCATTGAGGAAGACGAGCAAGGCGACACTCCACCACCGATCAAAACCAACACATAACTGAGCAACTGATTCAGTCAATTCATGTGCTCGAGAGTCAGCCTCATGGTCATGACATCATTGATCCTAAACTAAGGGAGAAACTCCCTAAAAAGGTAATATTGGGTGACCTCCCGAAATTCAAGAGGGTCGAAGACCCAGATGACAACTTGAGAGCGTTTTCCATCTCTATGGCTCTCAAGGGCATGAGCAAGGACCTGTTTGCTTATGTCTTTCCTTTAACAATGGATGCACATCCATCCAAGTGGTTCAAATCACTGAACAAAGCTAAGCTGAACGACCGGGACTACACCAGAGAAGAGTTCCACAAACAATACATATACAATACTCAGCTTCCCATTGGCCTTCGTGAGTTGGAGTTAACTAAACAAAACTCCAATGAAAACTTCGCCACCTTCCTTAGTAGATGGAGGGATAAAGCTGCACAAATGATTAACAGGCCATCTCAGGAGGATCAAGTCCGACTGGTGATCCGTAACCTACAGCCGAAGTATGGGGATCATATCAAGTTCCAACCTATAGAGTCTTCCATGAAGCTCTATAAGGTAGGCCTGCTGATTGAAGAAGAGGTACATGCCAACAAAAATAAGGGTTCCAACAACAACAATAACTCTTTCAAGAAGAGTAACAATAGCCCTTCTATCTCTAAAAGCAATGAGGGCAATGCCATAGCTGCTGAAAAGAGAGGTTATCAAAAGCCTCAAAGAACATTCGCACCTTTAGGCATGTCCTTAGAAGAAGCCTTCACTAGACTCAAAGGGAGCACTTCAGCCTATTGGCCCTACTCTAGATCCTGCTCCCGATAATAGATCCAAGAGGTGGGATCCAAATGCCTACTGCAAGTACAACCAAGGGAATAGGCACCCAACATCTGCAGGCTGGACCTTAAAGAATCACCTACAGGATACGGTAGATTGTCAATTCCACATGCAGCAAAAGTCAGCAATAGCAGCAACCCCTTGGGCAGCACCTGAATAACGCCGGGGCTTAGTCATTCAACGCTAGTTTTCTAGGTTGAGCCGGAGAGTCCCTCCCTAGCTCCTTCATTTCCCTTCTTGTCGAGTTTATGTCATTTAGGTTTTTATTTCTAATGAGCCTTGTTCTATTTATTTCTGATTAATAAAAGAATTTCATTTTCATTTTCATTTTCATTGGCCTTCCATCATTTTATTTATGCTTCTAATTCAATGATGAAACTCAAATCACTGAATGAACTTGACTAATAATATTTAAAAAGATCTGAAATAAAAAAGAGAAAAATAAAAAAAAGGACATACTTTGGATCAGGAGTTATTCCCCTCTCCCTTCCATTGCCTTTGATAAGCCATCCTAATACAACTAAGGAAAAACAAAAAATCCCTTAAGCCATCATCTCCATTAGCCAAATAATCCCTCCATTACTCAAAGCTCCACAAATATACTTCAAGCCTTCCAATACCCTAAACCAATAACTTCTGTGCAAGCCTTACTGCATAAAAATAAAATCATTGCCAGGCAAAAACAAAAAAGTGAAAAAATTCAAAGTGCGAAAAAATAAAAAATAAAAAAACAAAAAGAAAACGCACATGACAAAAAGAAAAGATTCAAAAGAAAGAGCCAAAGGCAAAATAAAAGATCAAGCTAGGAGGCTTGCACACAAGTTCTACCCCTCATTCAAATCCTTCAATCCATCAAACCTTTAACCTATATAATCCAAATCCATGATCCTCCATTCGCCAAACCAATTAAACCTTCATCTAAACCTCAAGCCTTAAACTTTTGAACCTTCCATATTCAAACTTTACTCCGTTTTCAAGGTATGTCCAAGCCCGCTAGGTTGAAAACCCGAAAGGGCGGCCTAGGCAAAAGTTAGGGCACAAATAAAAAAAATCAGATCGAGAACTACGAATGTTCTTATTTCGCAAGGATACGTAGGAATCCTCATCTCGAGGTCCGACCGCTTCAATAAAATAAAATTAGTCATGGTCTTATGATTTGATTTTTCTCGAATTTAGGAGCATAAGCTCTTTCTAGATCCTAACATAGGCTCGAGTCTGAACCTAGCCTTGTCAAAGCCTTTTCCCACCTATTTCTATTTGAGTCATAAAATTAAACCCTTTTTATTTTTCAATCCAAGCTCTCCTTGTCCCTGAATGACTCTCCGACAATTCCATGGTTTCTGGCGATATTTGACTTTGCCTAATCAACTTCCCAATGAAGAATCCCCAGTGACAACTTTCAATGTTCAAGACATAGCAACTATGTTTCAATATCAGATCAAGTACATTTCAATCAAGGCTCAAGCCTAATTCAGGCAAGCTCACCCAAAGTGGGGGCTTCCTATGTGTGGTGGTTCCTGCAATTCAAATCAAACTCCCTAGAAGTTGTAATCCACGGACCTCGTTTACGGACCCCATTCATTTACTAAAAACTATTTTCGAAAATCATTCTATGCATTTCTAATCAGTCTATCATTCTATCATTCTACACATCTTCTAGCCTTGCAAAATCCTGACCTTGCATTGCAGCTTTGCAAAACCCTGACCTTGCATTGCATTTCATACATTCTATTCCTGCGTAACCCTGACCTTGCATGACGTGTCATCCCTTAGCTTTACATAACCCTAATCCTTGCATAGTGTCTCATGCATCCTTAGAGAGTCTAAGTTTGCATCATTTGCATCACTATGTGCTTTATTTGAGTTATTTGCACTTGTCTGCTGACATCTTCTTCTGCAGGTAATCAGATTGCTTGTAGTTATTGTCCTGCATACTAACTTTGTTTTGCAGAGACCGGCGGTTATAGATCAGTTCTAAACTGCAGAGCGTTTAGAATCGTTCTCCGTCCCGACACCGTATACTTTGACTATCAGTTTCCTGAACCTCAGTCAAAGTGGGGGCCTCTGTAGACACATAATCATGTCTCCCCATTTAAGGATCCAATGATAAAACATACCTCGACATTAGTTGGCGCAACCCAATGGAAGAACAATTTAAAGAACCAATCCAAAATATGTTTTGAAATGATATTCTAAAACCCAATTAATTGTTCATGATGATTAATTGTATTTTAAGCCCATAAAATATTTTAAGTCCATTTTAAAAACCCAATCAAATATTTATTATTTTAATAGATATTTTTCATAATCATTTTTATTATCTTTGATAAACAAATTATATTTTTAATACGTAAAACTCAATCTCCGGAATTTTAGGGATAGAAAAGGTATCTTGGAAAGATGCGAAAAGGAATATGCGCCGGACGTGGGGGCTGCGTTCAACGCTCCATGTACGTCCACCACGTAGATTTCATGACTTACACAGATTCCTGTGTCTGACATAAGTCCTCTGTGAGAAGCAACTTTGTTTTCTATTTTTTTCAAAAACGCGTTTGCACGTGTCTAAACATGATTGGGCTGGCTGCGTCAGGCACACCAATGTGCACCTGACGCGTGGCATTGCACCTGCCACGTAGGCCAGCGCCTGGCGCAAGGCTTGCGTGAGGCGCAAGTTTAGTTTTCTCTATAAATACCCTTAATTTCCCGAATTGCAGACGACTTTTTGATATTATTATTTCACGCACACAAAATTCTCTCGAATACTCCGAAACATATTTCGAATACTCAAACACTCAAATACTTTCAATCAGTTCTTCCTCACTGCGTTCTTGGTTTCACAATTGCTCCGCCTAAAGATCGTTGTGGTCCTTAATCTAGGCCGCATAGGTATAATCACTAGTGGAAAAAAGTTCAACCGCTGCAGTCAAAACCGGGCTTACCGCTTCGGTTTTGGGCCTCAGCGGTTGGACTCGCAGCAGTCCCCAAATATTAACTGATCCGGTCCTAAACCGAATCAGTTAATCATTTACCGCTGCGGTTTTGGGTGAAAATCGGAGAGGTTAAGCAAGTTAATTGTTGCGGTTTTGACCCAAAACTGCAGCGGTTGATCACCCCAAAAACCAAAAGATTTTTTTTTCTTGCATTGTTTCATTATTAATCAATACAAAATCAATAATCCTTTTATTAAGCATTTTATGCTCAATTGAAGCATAAGAATCCTTTACATTGTCATCAATGTTGCTCAACTAAAAATTCGCTAATGAAGAATCCTTTACAATGTCTATCACCTCACTAATTTGAGCCAATTTGTTTTTAGATTTCCCTAGAAGCTTGTAACACCATATTCTGGTATGAGCTTCCTGATGAATCCTGCCACTAAAAACCAACAATATGCATATTCATATACAAGCATGAATATCTTTTAACAGTGAAAATAAACCTATTAGAGAGCTCTTTCTCCTGATTTCTTGATAAAATCTTAAGGAATTATGAGATCTGAACCTGTTCAAGTTGGATGGTGTATCTTCACGGCGGCTGCTGGCACTATCTTCACTGCTTTCATTATGTCTTGATGTTTCGCTGCTTGATAATCCAACATCCTTCAAGAAAAAAAGGTTGGCATCCATATGAAAAACATGGTTAAGTTCTATGATCTTTAAATCATGCTTAGGACAATAAAATAAGGCCTCAAATTAACAAGCTTCAGACCAAATTGCTCCAAAAAAGGAACTCTATTCTGCAGTAATTCACATGCTATATACCTCTCCTGAAGCATACTCTTTTTGGGAAAAAAGGAGAGTAAAGATGAACTAGAGAGAAGAAAAATCCAACCATTTACACAGGTAAACAACTTTCAACTTTCAACCCAGAAGAAAAATAAGCACATAACATGTACAATAGTGAACTGTCTCAGACCTAGTCTTTACTTCTCTCTCCTCTCCTTATTACCCATCCCATTCCACTAACTAAGGACCAACACTTGATTCAACCCTCTTTTTTATTTTCGAATGACGAGGCTAAATCTTACTTTTACTATATCCCACCATATAATCTCCCTCATACCCAATTAATTCTCGAAATTCATGTATATTTGATGTTATTATATTCACAAAGACCTGGAGTTAGTCTTATTTCTAGCACCAATCTCATCTCCCCAATTGTTATCCTAAATTTTCAAAATGGGTGAAGGTAAAGGCTTTAACCCCTTAAACGAACTAAAAATGCTAAATCTTAAAATGGCATTGAGAATCAAACTCTAATCTCATAGTTGAGAGTTCAGGTTCTAACATGGACTTAATTTTCTACTTAGCACCTTTGATTACACTCTCGCCTAAACAGCCCACGTCTTAAGCCTCTAAATAATCTTAGATGATCTTGGAAGTTGCAGTTTTGTCAAGCCATGACCCTTCACAATCCATGGTTCAAGTCTTTAACATGCAACTTTCAAGGTCATCAGAGATCATCCTATATACAACTTTTATACATGATCAGACTATATAAGTTACGAGGCCGGCTGTTGCTGTTGACATGTAAAATTATATGGACTTCCCTACTCCCTAGTCCTGTGAAATAATAAAGAAGCTAGCAAGCAAGTATTTCAAACACACTCAAAATAGGGTCAAAGATATAAGCAGGAAGTAAATTGGTAAAATGTATGCAGGAAGGGGGGAAAAGCATATTGTTTGGAAGTCCCTGCCTGATAGCACTCCCATTGCACCAAGCTTAGCAGCAATAGGTCTTATAACATCTATGAGCAGATTATTTGTCTAATCAGCATCTTTTCCCATTGAAACCTACATAACAAAAGTCAGAATGTGAATGGTAATTGTAAACTCACTTTAAAGTAGAATGAGATATGAGCTTTTGTGTACCTCAATCAGTTCAATATTCCTATTATGTACATAAGGATAAACATCAGTGTCACTTTCATTGCGATATTCAAGCGTTGATATTTGGAGGTTCTCAATTACTAGCTGAATTGTGTCTTTCTTCGCTGAAACCAATGATATAAGTCAATATTCGGGAAGACCAATTAAAGAATTTATAGGTGAAAATAATGGATAATGACAATCTGACACCCAAGGGTAGCAGTCAAAGGTAATATTCTCAGCTCGACAGGAACTGCCATCAACTGTGACCAAAAACAAAGAAAAACACCTAACTTTTGCAGTTAAGGTTAAGAAGAATGCACAATCATACTGAGCATAATCATAAACACACAGGTAATTTGATGTAACCTCGCGAAGGGCCACACAATAAGAGTAATTTCCCATTGCACGATGAGCCTCGTCAATCACCAGACACACAAAATATTTAACAAGACACGGCCCTGGTAGTCATAACAATATATTGTAACTAACAAAGACACCTTCAATAGAAGGCAAACAAGTAAACAAAACAGTAAAAAAGGAATAAACAAGAGTTGGCGCAGAAATATATAACTATTACTTTCACTGTAATTTTGTCTAGAAATTTTTAAAAGCACATTAAGGATAATTCTTTGTGGCAGCAGAAAATAATAAGTATATAGAAAGATCCTGAACTAAAGTTGAAAGAGTTAAGTAAATACCCTCATCAACAGATGTCTAGCATCACTTTCTGGTCAAAGCGTAGATTGCAATAGAATGCAAAAAGAAAGTTATTTCTTAGTATTAATATAATGAGCACCTTGCACACACTAAAACTATAGCTTGCTAATAAAAAAATGAAACATCCAGTAGTTCTATGATCATAATTTGTATATTGCAGTTAGCTGAGAGCTTATAAAGAAACTCTTACAATACATCTCCCAGAAATGGGTCTCAGCTCCCAAGACCTGCAAGTTAAAAAGTACATAACTCAATGTTGGTCAATAAGCATCTTAGCTCCATATTCAAAAATTATATCTCAAATGAGTCTCAGCACCTAACAATTACAAGAGTAAAATGACAAAGATGGGTAATCACATTCACAATTAAGAGCATAATCACATTTGCAACTCAAAAGTCAGAAATCCTAGATGTGGGTATCCTCATTTTCAACTTAAAATTAATAATCACACAAGTGGGTACTCTCAATTTCAACTCAAAATGGGTACAACAAGCATAATTAGCAAAATGAAACCAGTTCATAAAAAAATAATATAAACATTACCCAATTCAAGAAGAGAAGATCCTTTAAAATCAAAACCACAAAATAATATAAACATTCCCTTCAAATGCACAACCCAAATAATCAGTCAAATTAAAGCTGAAAACAACTAATAGAATTATCTCAATACACAATCTCTTAATATATCTACAAACAATATATATACAAGATTATACCCCACTTAAATCCTAATTCCCCAAATTTTGCATTTTCAATTGTAATTACTCATCAAAACCTAATTCATAACCGAAAAACCGTAAAACCCACAAATTTCAACACATGAAGACATAAATATAGAATTAAACGAAGAGATTAGAACCCTAAATCTCATAAATTCTACAATTTAAACGTTTCTAAATTGAAAAAATAAAAACAAAACGCATAACGCCAATATTTTCAATTCACATAATAATAACAACAATAATCCTAAAAGTCTACTAAAAATTTAGACAAAAAACCATACAGAAATACAATGGAAGAAAAAGAAACTTACGATAATAGAGTGAAAAAACAAAGGAAATCTACTATAATTTAAACGTTTCTAAATTGAAAAAATAAAAACAAAGGAACTCAAAATTATTGATCAAGTTATAATTTGTATAATTGGGAGTTATTATTAAAAAAAGAAAAACCTAAATTGCAAAAGAAGCTAAAAGAAAAAGAATTTAGAGAGGTTTAAAATGTAGAGGAAAAGGAAGACGGAGATGAAGAAAGCCGGCCATTTGACTCACACAGAGATCGAGTTGCGCCCTTCATTTTTCCCACGACGTATAAGATCGAGGGGCTCCTTGCTTGGGTTTTTCGCCTCTTTTAATCTGCAATAACAACAACAACAACAATAACAACAACAACAACAAAAACAACAACAAAATCAACAACCACAACAATAAAAACACAAAAAATCGAATTGAAGAGAGAAAAGTTGCAGGAAATCGGAGAAGAAACAACGTTAGCGTTTCAACAAGGACACAGAGTGAGAAAAGGGAGAGGAAATATCATGGTTGAGAGAGAGAGGAAATAGGAATTTGGGCTGATGTTGGGAAAACATTTCGCCTCTATTCAATGTGGACTGATGGGCTAATGTTAGGAAAAGGGATAGGTAACTAATCTGGTATGATGGACCAACGAATCAGTTTTTTTTTTTGCATGCGGGGTTCGGCCCAACTGGACGAAATAAATGGGTTCTGAGGCTGATTAACCGCTCCGGTTATGGAACCGGAGCTGTTAACGGGAAAACCGGATTAGTTTTTAATAACCGATCCTGTTCTTTTAAAAATCGGAGCGGTTAATTTCCCATATTTTCACACGTAAATTTTCGAAGATTTACCGATTCGGTTCTCTTAAGGACCGCAGCGGTTTTGTTGTGACATATAACGTTTTTTTCCACTAGTGAATCCTGAGGATCCTTGAATAAATTTCATATCATTGCTTTGAAGTTACTAACAATTTATTTCATGATGTAGATCTTTAAGTAGTAATCGTTCTACTGTACATTCTAATCTCTTTTCTTTGTTCATTGTTATTATTCTTGCCTTTGTATATTATATGCTTGCATGATTATTGTATGCATATTACATGATTGTCCTGTTTTATTGATTTTATCACCCCACATGTTATTTTTGTTAATCAAAGACCTAAATAAATGTTCTAATATTAATCAGATTAATTTGGACAACCTGTTAGGTTCCTTGTAATATTGATTGCATAATAACTTGTCACTAAAAATTAGTCTTTTTATGTGTTTCCTAAACCAATTTAGACTAAATATTTTTAGGGTGTATAAAAACATTATTTGATTATTCTTTGGCATAAAATCTGCAACGAATCGATATTTAGTAGAGGCCAACTTTGGGCAAATGTGGTTCATTATGACTATATTCATACCCTCACCCCCAAACTCAATCTCTGGTTCATTTTGACCATATATGGAGTCATGACGGAGAAATCTACAGTGGATAATTTTCCCTATGCTTTTCCTATATCCAATTAGGTTTATGATTCTTCCTAAAAAGAATTGTTGGCGACTTCTTTCAATACAATTTTCAATAAAACTTTAACAGTGGGGTAGTCAAATATAATACGCGCTCACACCGCGTAGGCGAAATAAAAATACGCCTACACTTGTAGATGGAGATGGTTCTATAGGATACTTGCATCATTGATTGCTTAGGTGGGAAAGTTAAGCTCATAGTCGATGTTTGGAGGCATTGAACTGGTAGGTGGAGATGGTTCTATAGGATACTTCACACGTCTTTTAAGCACTCCCGATGAGAATGTGATAAATAGTTTATCTGCAGCTGATTCGAATTTAATGTCTTCCTTTATTTATGTTCTTCGAGATAGCTGAACTTAGGTGAACTTGTTTAGAAAAAAAATTAGCGATATGGTTCTAAGGACAATGTAATATGGTGATAATATTGCTTAAATGAACTCAGGTGAACATGATTAGAAAAAAAAATAGCTCCTACCCAAAAAAGGTGAAGTGAATTTCGTGTAATTTTTTTTGGATTTAAAGGATTGGATGATGATTTGGGCTTTCGTAACATTTAGAAGGTAGGATTTGGGTTTTGTTATGATTTGGGTGTATGTTTTAATTGTTGGTATATTTGGGTTTTATTTGGCCCTAGTTACTAGAGCGCTGATCCCAAGATCTTATACGTGTGTGTATCATTACTTGTGCAACTTTGGCCCATTGTTTAATAATTACTGTTGCCCATTACTTGTGTGTATTCCATGTGTATCAAGGTAACTTAGTGTATCCCATGTGTGTATCATTAAAATCCGAAATCCGACATATTATTACTGTGGCCCAGTAATTGTTCACTCAAGGGAAGTGTTTTACGGGCTTAATATATTTCGTCTGTGGTAAATTGATTGATCTCCAATTGATGAGAGTACAAACGTGTGGAATGAATTGTAGACCTACCATGTAACAGATAATAAATTGAGTTTTGCTTATATAATGATATGGATGTGGATATAGATTAGTTGAGTTTTACGAAAATCCAAGAATCTGAAAGAAAGATTGGATCTTTAATCTTTAATGTTTTCTTTAAGTATAAAGGATAGAACAATTCGATCAAACACAAAGTAATTCACAAATTGGGTCTTGATTCATTCTCAAACACAAAGTAATTAAGCAATCAATCTTAAAATTTCAAACACAAAGTAATTGATTCAAGGTTTGAAGATCACAAAGACATCCGAAAATTTTCACAAAGAAAATTAAAGTCTAATTTTATCTCATAAATCTATTCTTTTTTTTAATTAATGAAAATGAGCCATATATATAGGCTTACAAAAAGTGATTCCTACATGTACTAGGTTTAGGAATACTAAATAAACTAGGAAAACAAATTAAAGGAATTCCAACATCTATTAGGAATCCGACTAAAAGTAGAATTCTAACTTAAATATAATTCTAACACAACTAGGACTACCAGTCTTAATAGGGCTAGGATTATAAAACTTACTCCTAAAACAAATAGGAAATCTAATCCTAATTGAACTACGATGACAGAAATCCTAACAGAAATTAGGATTTCAAGTAATACTTCTAATTAAGTAATAAAAACAACTTATTATGAACCGAATTTAAATAAGAGAATTTCGGCCCTTAACAATTGAAACTAGCACTAAAACACTACTAATTACCTTGAATTGTAAGATGATCCAAATCTAATAATTAAATAGATCAACTAATTTAATTATCTCGAATCTCCTTGTGGCATCCATATCATTCCCCCCTTCTTGAAAAAAAATCCTACCTCAAATTTTGCTGAATCTCAAAAGTAGATCTTGATCATAAGGAATCAAGACTTCCTCAAATATTGTAGATGGCATCGAATCAAACTATTAGGGACGTCAAGATTACCATCATGATCAACATTCACTAGTAGAAAAACGACGATTTGCGTCTGACCATCTGCGTCGCACAACAGGACAAACGTCGCAGAAGATTCATCTGCGTCGCATGCAATAAGGGAATCGACGCAAAAGACAACCTATGTGCGTCGGACTCTTTGATGGGTGCGACGCAAATAACAAAACCCCACTTATTATAACAATGTGCGTCGGATGTTAATTAGGGTGCGACGCAGATGAAAGCCCATTGTTATTTTAAAAGCCCAACAATGTGCGTCGGATCTCAATTAGATGCGACGCAGATTGAAAGCCCATTGAAAACGCGCGCTTAGCTTCCTCCTTTTTATTACTCAGGGTTAGAACCCTTCTCTCACTCTGAACGCCGCTCCTCCTCCCCCTTCTTCAATCTTCCTCCCCTTCTCCTTCTTTGAAACTTCCTTTGATTTCTTTTCATCTTTAGATTATCTTCAACCATGTCTGAACACAAACCGAAATCGGTGCAAGAGAACTCTTCCTCTTCCTCTTCCTCTTTCTCTCTCTAAACTCAAAATTAACTTTCTTTCTCATACTAAAAACCTAAAAATAGCGGCTTCTTCTGCTACTAGAAAATCAAGCGGACCAGTCCTTAGATCTGCTTCACCTTTCGCTTCGTCAACCTCACGCAATTTCACCTCTCGCGCCTTCATTCAACGATTAGCTTCACCAACACGCATCAATGTCTACCCAACCGGTTCATCTCGTTCTGCAGCGGTTCGATTCAATTCAGGCTCAAATTCACCGAACCGGTCGATTTCTGCTCAACCGGTTCGCCGTCAACCGACGACTACAGGTCAGAAGAGGACGTGTATGTGAAAATCGAGTGAAAACCTCCACTGCTTCTTGTTGTTGTTGATTTTTTCTTTTGAATTTTCGCCTTTTGAAAACCTGAATCTCAGATCACTGGTAACTTTTTTCTTCTGTTGATTTTTTCTTTTGAAAGTTGAAGATGATGGTGAAGATTGAAGATTCAATGAAATTAAGTTACCCAGATTGTATTGTTGATTGCTTTAGATTTTAGGGTTTTTTTTTTAATAGATCTAATTTTGTTTCTTTAGGTTATATTTTTTTTATTTCGTTTTACGATTCTTTTGTATTAGATCTGATTTTGTTTTTTGGGTTAATTCTTATATTTCGTTTTGTACTTCGATTCATTTTAATTACTAGATCTGTTGCTTGTTGATCTCAATGGAATGGTTTTATATTTTGTTTTGTACTTCGATTCTTTTGTATTCTCTTCATTTCAATTTCTGTCATGTGCTAATGGACGAAACTCTGAACCAGCATTCTCTTCATTTCAATTTCTGTCATGTGCTAATGGACGAAACTATGAAGAAAGAAAAGCTACCATGTGCGTCGCATGTTGCAACATGTCCGACGCAGATGACTGTTATGTGCGTCGCATGTTTCAACAAGTCTGACGCAGATGACTGTTATGTGCATCGCACATTACCATGTGTCCGACGCAGATGACAGCCATTTGCTTGTGCCAGCGCTTCATGTGTGTCGCACCTTGTGCCTAGTCCGACGCAAATAGCTTAGGATCTGCGTCGTGTCCTAATCCGACGCAGATCACGTCTCTCTCATCTGCGACGAGGCCTGTGCCGTCGGACCCATGTCCGACGCAAATGGGCGCCTTGCATCCGACGCAAATCGTCCATTCTGTACTAGTGATTACTCTTGTCGAACCCAAAAGTATGAACTAACCAAGTTGGAGGAGATTCAAAAATAGTATCCAGATCTCTCACGACAACCTTACTTGGTAAGTTGCAAATAGTGGAATCTTTGGGAAACTCTGTAACAGCATCGATAGCAAGAGAAGTATGACTAGGAGTTTATTGAATCTCCTCTTCTTGATTGTTCTCGAGAATTCGATCTAAAACTATATTCTCCGGTGTGATATGATCTTCAAATTAGTGTTCTTATGACTAGGAGCTTACTAAACTATATTCTCCAATGCGTTTGGATTTGAAGTATGACTAGGAGCTTACTACATGTTCTCCTCAGTTTCTTGTATGATATTTGTTTGAGGATAAGTGTTGAGAACTAGGCGGTCAAGATTTTTCAATGATTCCCGAACTCTTGAATATTTGCTCGAAGTTCTTCAGGCACATGACGATGATTTTCATATTGAACATATTGAATAGGTTGAAGTTCACTACTTAAAAACGCATGATAAAGATCACCCATGATAATGAGCAAAAATCAGCAATGAAGTTGACAAAACTTGCCACAGATTTAGGTTCCAAGTCACTCAACAATTTCAAGTTCAAATCTTGATGAAATCTCATGAAAATTTAACACATACAAGTTTCAGATGATATATAAGATCAACTCAATTGGAGTCACTCTAAAATTCCCAGTATATAGTACGCAACAGCCAAAATAAATTGAGTGTGCCAAATTCCAGTGAAATCAGACCAACGTACCAAAACTGTCTCAAAACTATACCAAACGATCTTCAAATCTTATGAAAAATTAGTTCAGTAAGCTAGACATGTAGTTGTCCAGTTTAGGCTCAAGAATCACCCAAAATTTTGTTTCCAACTAAGAGAACAAAAAAAAAAAAAACAAAACGCACCTAGAAACTGTTTGAATCTAGACAAACGCACTGCAAGTTTTTTCAACTTTATTTCAACCAGTTCTGATATCAATTTGATGTGGATGTGGATGTACTTTCGTTGAGTTTGACGATAATCCAAGAATATTGAAAGAAAGATTGGATCTTTAATGTTTTATTTAAGTATAAAGGATAGAACAATTCGATCAAACACAAAGTAATTCACGAATTGGGTATTGACTCACTCTCAAACGCAAAGTAATTAAACAATCAATGTTAAATCTCAAACACAAAGTAATTGATTCAAGGTTTCAAAAATCAGAAAGAAGTCCGAGAATTTTCGCAAAGAAAATTAAACTCTAATTTAACCTCATAAATCTATTCTCTTTTTTCTTTTATTAATGAAAACGAGTCATATCTATAAGCTTATAAAAAGTGATTCCTACTTGTACTAGGTTTAGAAATACTAAATAAACTAGGAAAACAAAGGAATTCCTACATCTATCAGGAATCCGACTAAAAGTAGAATTCTAACTCAACTATAATCCTAACACAACTAGGACAACCAATCCTAATAGGATAAGGATTATAAAACTACTCCTAAAACAAATAGGAAACCTAATCTTAATAGAACTATGATTACACAAATCCTAACTGAACTAGGATTTCTAGTAATACTTCTAATAAAGTAATAAAAACAACTTATTAGGAACCGAATCTAAATAAGAGAATTTCGGCTCTTAACACTTAAACTAACACTAAAACACTACTAGTTACCTTGAATTATAAGATGATCCAAACCTAATAATTAAATAGATCAACGAATTTAATTATCCTGAATCTCCTTGTCGCTTCCATATGAGTCTAGTTCAAAACTCTTCAGTAAGTTACTTGGTAATGGTAAGTTGAAATAGAGAGTGGTATAATTTATGAAAAAAGAATAGTGAAATTTTAAGTTAATTTTCAGTTACGGTGAGTAATCCATAAGTCCATAGAATGCAAGTCAAAGGCGGGAATCTTGCTGATAATGGTGTATCATTTGCTATAGATCCCCATACTCCATTTTATGAGCTATACTTTATGTACGCAGAACAAGTTTGTGTGGATCCTGATGACATGTGTCTCATGTGTCGAGGTCAATTCATACGTCCGGATACAACTCCATTTGTATACGGATTTAACGATGTGGAACTCATACTTGCTTATTCAAAAATCGTACTACAAACTTTGTTTTACTATGTTTTAGAGATGTTTTTATATTAACTCTATAATATGTTGTCTATTAATATGGTCCTTTATAATATGGTTTTTTAATAGGTATAATATCCTGTTTTTAATATGATCCTTTATAATATGCTAATTTTAATATGGTATAATGGTCTTTTAAATAATAAGTTAATTTATAATATGTTCATAAAGGTCTTATGAATAATAATTGTGATAAATTCGTTAAAATAACTTATTATTAATTAATAAATTATGTTGTTGGGCTACAGTTAGGAGAATTTGTCGCGGCTAATCCGGACCTTGATCATGATTACTACTTCGTCACAATACGTGACCTTCTAAACAAGCCGACGAAAATTTGGATATTTCGTATGAAATGCACTACGAAAAAAATTTGACTTGTGGTGTTACGGGCTTCTATGGAGGGGATAGACCAGGGGCGGATCTACTAAGTGACCTGGGTGGCACTGACCCCCAAAAATAGATTTTTTTTTTTGTTTTGTACGTTAGACAAACTGAGATATGGTTTAAAAGGAATTCTTCGCGTTCTATTGTAGAAAATTATGGAATGCCCTAGTGGTTGTTTCCCTGACACAGGAATCCCGTGTTACTATGAGGTCGTAGGGTCGACTCTTGCATGCTGCCATTTGCTTGCTGACTATTTTCCATTTGAAACCATGTGTTTTTACTCTTTTGCTTGCAGCTTTGTTGTTGTTTCTTGTCCTTTCTTTTTTTATGTTTTAACAAATATTTTTCCTCTTTTCATTACTCTTGTCGAAATTTTCTCTTCATTATTTATAGTGTACCTATCTATTCTATTATCCAACTCAAGGTCTTCAACTATTACTCTTTTCTCTTTTTCTTGGAAAAAAAAGGATTTTTTGACTTTAACCACCTTATAAAATCATGTTTTTCAAAATTACCACCTTATATGTTCGTTTTTTTAAATAACCACCTTATATGACCTAAATCCTTTTAAAAACCTACCAATTAACATATTTCGTCAAGGAAATCATCCTCAAAAAGGGTTTAAGAAGGATTTCATCACCTCCACCTTTATTCACTAGAATGTATATAAGGTTTAAACCCTTATTTAAGACCGATTTCTTGGATGAAAATGAACTTATAAGGTGTTCATCTTAAAAATTGTGATTTTAAAAGGTGGTAAAAATAAAAAAAATCCAAAAAAAAAATTGACTTTAAATATTATTCATATATACTTCTTCCATTCTAATTTACTTGCACCATATTGATTTTCACGTCTCACAATGCACAACTTTTACCATTAATATATTCTATTATCGATAAGTAAAAAAATTGTTAAAATTTAATATTTAAAAGTATACATCAAGGCGAATTAAACAACATGTCACATAACTATGTTTAAGCTTACATATTAATCATACTAAATGGCTAAAGGATTTGTAGTATATACTAAGTTTTAATTGGGTTTTGTTTACATACATACAAATAACGTCATTATAAAAAGATAATGGGAATGTCTTTATGTATGTCCTACGAATACAACTTCTAATACTCTTTGGTAATGAACAATTAAAGACGTCAGTGGTCAAATTTGTGAATTGAAAATCGTGACAATTAAAGTGTCACATTAATTTAAAATTGGAGGGAATCCGAACATATGATATAATAAAAATATTTTAGAGATATAAACATAACAATACAAAGCCTCGATTTGTCTTTTCAAAGTTTTATTTGATGACATTATTGTTGTTCATTAAATGAATTATGTTTATTGTGTACTTAGTTAATTTGGTTAGGAGCTTAGGACCCCCCAAATTTAAAATCCTGAATCCGCTCCTTGACCTCACAACTATTACTTTGTATCCTGAACAAGCACATGTTGACCTTAACGACACATTTGCTAGTGAAGGTGTTCTTGATGGAGATGTCATCTATGTTGTGCTAAAAATTGAGTAAGTAGTATCTGGAATTGCTAAGTCGGCTTATGTAGTAAGTTGTTTTAATACTATGCATTTCTAAGTTGTATGTTGGCTTATGTAGTAAGTTGTTTTAATATTTGAATTTCTAAGTTGTTGTATATTGGCTTATGTACTAAGTCGGCTTATGTACTAAGTCGGGTTCTGTAGTAAATCTGCTTATGTAATAAGTTGGTTTAATATTATGAATTTCTAAGTTGTTGTATATCGACTTATGTATTAAATCAGGTTATGTAGTAAGTTGTTTTAATATTATGCATTTCGAAGTTGTTGGATTTCTAAGTTGGCTTATGTTGTTTTGTGTAGTAAGTTGTTTTAATATTATGCATTTCGAAGTTGTTGGATTTCTAAGTTGGCTTATGTTGTTTTGCGTAGTAAGTTGTTTTATGTACTAAGTCGGCTTATGTATTATAGCAAGGGTCGTATTAACTGTTGTTATCATATCGGCATATGTAACATTCCTATCATTAACCCTCATTATCATATCAGCTTATGTGACATTTATATCAGAGTTTAGGGTATTAATAAAAGGTAAGTTATGAATAATGTTTAATGTTGAAGTTTCATACTTCACAAAAGTTTTGTTGGAAGTTTTCATAAATCAGATCAATTTATAATAGTAATTAAATCACGAAAGTGAGGACAAAATGCGCCGGAAGAACTTGTATTGGTTATTAAGGACAGTTGTTGGCCCTGGATGCGCATTACTGAAAATATACTTGACTTTTTATGGGTCGGGTGTTACACAGATGGCCACAAATCTTGCTAGCAGGTCATCTGGCTCATTGCCTTCTCAACCTGATTAAAAGGAGACTGCTAATGCTATTACTCTTCGTAGTGGTTCTACCTATGATGGACCATCCATGCCTAATGATGGAAAGAAAGGAGCACCCAAGTGTGATGGGGTTGAGCAAAAAAAGAAAGAGGTAGCCTCAGAGAAGCAGGCAGCAGATGAGAAGAAAAAATAGTTGAGATGCAGGTTCCACCAATCAAACTTCCTTTCCCCAACCGTCAACTCAAAAACAAGCTAGATCAACAGTGCGGTAAGTTCTTGGAAGTAGTCATGAATCTGCAAGTAACAATTCCTTTTATTGAATTAATTACGCAAGTACCTGCATATGCTAAGTTTATAAAAGATATATTGACTAGAAAGAGAGCATTCTATGAGATGGGGACTGTTGTTTTTACTGAAGATTGCAGTGCTTTGTTACAAAATAAGTCTCCACCTAAGCTGAAGGACCTTGGGAGTTTATCTATTCCTTGTAACGTTGGGAACCTTTTCATTGGTAAAACTTTATGTGATCTAGGTGCCAATGTTAGTTTCATGCCCTTGTCTGTCCGTGCTAAATTGAACATAGGAGATTTAAAAGTTACGAACATTACTCTGCAAATGGCTGACCGATCTGTGAAGTATCTCCTAGGTGTTTCAGAGGACGTGCCTGTTAGAGTAGGTAAGTTCCTTATTCCTCTGGACTTTGGTGTGTTGGGCATGGAGGAGGACAAGCAGATTCCTATCATTTTAGGTAGACCTTTCCTTCACACTGCCTCAGCAGTGATTGATGTCAAGAATGGGAAGTTGACCTTGTTTGTGGGGGATGATAGGGTGACTTTTAATTTGACTACTGCCCTAAAGAGTCTGATGCTACAAGAAAAGTGTTATCGTATTGATGTGGTTGATATATTGTTTTACATGATAATATGGCCTAAACTCTTAATCAAGAGCCTTTAAAGGTTGTTCTTTGTTGTGAATCTTCCACATATGATAGTAGCATTTGGAGCGCGGAAGTAGACGCTCTTGAAAAAGCCAAAAATGGCGAAGAGTTTGCTATAATGAAAGCCAAAAAGTGAAGAGGTTAGTTCGGTTCATATGTTCCACTAAAGAGGTACAAGCTATTCGAAAGTAAAGCAACGAACAAGACCTCAAACTCCCCCAAGCTAGATCTTTGCTTGTCCCCAAGCAAAATAGAACAAACACACAAGGGTAAAAGAATGAAGATTATTTGAAAACAAGATCAAGAAGAAAGAAGAAAGGAGAAAGAAGGAGAAACAAAGAATTTACACTTACTCATTTTCGTAGGAATTGAAATTCCATCTAGCAAATAAGCTCTTTAAACCCCTAAATCGCTCTACAGGGAAAGTGAGATCTCGCAAGGGTTTCCAAAGAATTTAAAACCCACAACTCTAACTTTTCACTAACAAATTATTCAATACTTTCATGATTTATGCACAAGTCATCTAGTAACAAAATGGTTCATAAGCAAAGACAAAGTGCAACTTTCAAGACAACTATCTTCTAAGTGTACTCATGGGTTATGGGTAGAGGAATAGGCTAATTAAGATTGCATTAGGACACCTATTTAGACATTTTACCCGCTCCTTAGAGGAATACCTAGCTATCCAAAATATTTAGGGCTCTCCAAGTGTTATAGAAGCTTAAATCACTAGTCCACCTTCCCTAGAAACACAAATAGGCCTTAGGGCCTGTTCTCTTCGGCATAAAACAGCTGAATTGAACTGAACTGAACTGAACTGAACTAAATTGAACTGAACTAAACTGAATCAAATTATAAGTAATTAATAGTAATGATTATCATTTAGGAACTGAATTGAAATGAACTGAACTAAATTGAACTGAACTGAACTGAACTGAATTGAACTGAACTGAACTGAACTGAATTGAATTGAACTGAACTGAACTGAACTGAACTAAAAATAAGCTGGGGAGAACAGGCCCTTAGACTCCACTCTACTTGAAACTTAAGAAAAGTAAAACTAAATGTGGCAGGCATCCACAAATTGACCTCTTTTATTGAATTTCTTCTATTCTTTTTGTGCTTTTCTTTTCACTTTTTTTTTCATTTTTCACGTTTTTTTGTCTGTTTTTGGCTTTTTTTTTTCCCTTGTTGTGGGATTCTTGCTATACAAAGGAGAAGTAATCATTCATTAAGGAGAGAAATAAGCACTTGTGGCTTTTTGTGGAACTTATTACACACAAAGAGAAGTAAAACTATGTTTCTGATAGAGCTTTGTTTAGGGACATGATGAGTATATCTAGGGACACAAGGGACCTCGAATTTGAAGCCAAAATTATCCAAGTATGAGTAACTTAGTCAATATTCAAAACTAGACATCAAATTGAGCATTCATTAGTTTCATTGAGTAGACTCTAATGCAATCAAGATTAATCACCTCCTAAAACACCTTAATCCATGCTCACACTCTTCCAAAAGAAGCCTCTAAGCATATACTCAAAGTGAAAGCAAGGAATCCACATCATACCATTACTTAGCATCTTCCTTGGGCAAGGAAACCAAATCTTTATTTAAAACTAACACTTCCTTTTGTTTTTTTTTTCCTTGTTATTCAATTCAATATTTTTTTTCATTTTTGACTTTGAGAAAAGAAATGGAAAGAAAAGAAGATAATTTTTTGATTTTGATTTTTTTTTTTTGTAAAAAAGGGACAAACAATGAAATAAACTATATACACCTCTCCTAAGCTAGCAAATAGTTACTCCCCCAAGCTAGAATAAAGCATCGTCCTCAATGCTTGAACAAGACGATCAAAGGGAGGGAGGGAAGAAACATTCAACCAACAAGCATATGTTCCATAAATCATAGAGCATTGAAGAAAGAGCAAAAGGAATGAAGCAACCAGATAGTAGGTGGGTGCAAATACCCGCAAATGACCAAATTTCTCAATTTCTAATAAACTTTTTCAAAACCATGATTTACTTTCCACTACGAACTACGTACCTAAATCAAAATCAAAGATAGAATTGGCATAAAAATAAAATGAAAATAATAAATCACAGGTTACTTCTCGAGAAAAGCTTATTTAAGGTCCTAAGCTTGACCTTTATAGTAAATAGCAATTCAAAGATTGCAAGAGTTTTTCAAATGCACTAGCACGAATTTCCATTATTGTTAAGTATGCAATGAAAAAATGCAAAGTGTGCATAAAGTGCAATGTAACTCCATGCAAATGAGGAGAAGGATGCCAAAAGAAGGAACAAAAAGAAAAACAAAGAAATAAGAAGAAGAATCAAAAGAATAAGAAAACAAAGGATAAAGCGGAAACTTCTCCTCGACAAACTCTTTTTGGGTGGCAATCTTACTCCTCTCCTCATCAATAAACGAATTGGGCACTTGAAGGTCAAAAGAGGTAAGAAGCTCACCTAGAGGTGGAGTTTTGAAAGATGAGAATGGATTTGAAATAGGAGTAGAGGGAATAAGGTCAATCCTTCTTGTAAATAGAATATATGAGGGAAATGTGTAAAAATAAGGCTTTCACTAACCACTTCACTCTTATCACAAGACCTTAAGAGGGAAGACTTCTTCCATCAATGAGTTCTCCTCAAGCACATCTTCATTATCCATTAAAACTTCAAAATCATCACCAACCACCAAATGAGGTATCTCACTTTCAAATTGACCAAGATCTTCACTCAAGATATATAGAATGGGTAGGAAAGGATGAGTGTTCTAAGGCACAAGGAGGGGGGGGGGTAAGGTCCAATCTGCTAGAGGTAGACACATAAGACTCAAAAAGGGAACGTATAGACTCATAAACATCCTCACTTTCAACAATATCCTCAATAATGGCTCTTTTCTCCTCAAAAAATACCCCTCATCATCACTACTCCAAAAACCATCATCAAGATATTTGAGTTTTTCCAATTCATTTTCATTTTCAACATACCTTGAGTCAATATAATCAAACTTGAGAATGTCATTTTTGCAACCCCGATTTTCCCTAAGCAAATTGAAACCACTTTTCAATTGTAAAAATAGATCCTCAATGGGTTTGGGGTCAAATTTAGGGAGGGGATCATATTTGGCACTAGAATTTACCGCATTAAGAAATTGCTCAAGAGTAAGCTGTAATTCGGATTTCGATGATTCTGAAAACAAGGAACTTTGAAAATTAATTTGGGGGGGAGGGATCACAATCAAGAATATGAATCAATCTTGGGGACATATGGCACATCATTTAAATTCATGCATAAATTTGATGAAAATCGAGAAGTAGCATGAATATCATCAACATTGGAGTCTACCTCATTACAATAAGCATATGAGATAATACGATCATGCATAATAGGCTCACTCATAAGAACATTTGACTCATCAATTAAATTCATGCCAACATTAGATGAATCATGACAATTTGCATAAAAATCAGAATCATAAGTGTACCTAGCTAACCACATATAAAAATTCCAAGCTTCATCCGAAGATGTCGCTCGAAAGTCACCATTAAACACATTTTCAACAACTCCTCTAGTATGTTCATTTAGTCCCCAATAAGTAATATCACAAGCCTCTCCAATATCATAGCCATGGAACTTTATAAATTCCCCAAGCCTATCAAAGTATGCCCAAAAGGATTCTTTGTCATATTGAGGAAAAGAAGTACTTGCCCTTTTTTTTTGACAATTTTTTCTAAAAAAAAAAAAAAAAAAAAAGAATATTCATAAATAGCCTAGTCTCATCTAATCAGCACAAATCAATGCCAGCCAAAGTCCCCTGCAATGGTGCCAAAATTTGACGCACTCATTGTAAACACGTCAAAGATACCTAAACTACCCAATATAGGGCAAGTAAAGGGTCGAATCCACAAGGACTAAGGGAAACACCAATAAGTATCGATTTATGGTAAGCTAAGCTAAGTCTATGTTTTTGAAGATTTTTAGATGAAAAGACAAAAAGAAAAATGACTTTGGGAAGGGGTATCCACCAATCAACTCATTTACAAACCAAGCAATCACAATAGGAATCAACAATGAGGATCAATTGTGGGGAATTGTTCAACCATTGGTACTCTAATTTCTTTCTCAAGCTAGCTAGATTGGCATAGTCTCTTACCGAAGACTTATTCTCATGGCTAAGGCATTCAACCAAGCATATCCATAAATATGATGAACATAAACAAGCAAACTAAGTCCCTTAGGCTAGATATTCCCTATTCTCAAGAACCTTTTAAGCCTAATATTCGATTTGAGGCAACCCTTTTACTTCATGTCTCGATCCTTCACTAAGGGTACCTAAATGATGCTCCTATGGTGGCCAATCACAAAAACATTTATGAAAATGGCAAATCAATTAACCAAAATTTTCCTAAGTCAAAATCCAACATTAGATTTAGACGTTCATGAACTCATCAATGACTTCAAACCCTTCCCAAGTAAATAACTACTCACAAATCATAATAAATTAATAACTAAAAGACATCAACAACTATTAACATAAACTAAAACAATAATTTAGGATGAACAAGTAAATAGAGTGAGAATGACATGAAATAAGAAAACAAAACAATAAAATATGAGAGAGAGTAAGAAATTCTCATTAAAGTTGCAAGGAGCCTCCAAATCTTCAAGTTTCCTTCTTAGATTCTTCAAATTCCAAGCTTTCAACAAGTTTCTCTCACTTCTCTCTCTACAAGATGAGAGTTTCTCTCTCCTAGAGTTCTAAGAATTTGAAATTTCTCAACAAACTAAAATATCCCTTTATTAAAATGTAACATGTCTTAGCCTCCTCTAAAATGAGAGGAGTTTGTCTTATGTAGTCCTAAAATAAACTAAGTAAAATTACAAGAAACCCTCATACACAAGAAAATAAAGAGAAGTTTGTTTTCCGGAAAAACCCATCGACTCGGGCAGGTTGAGTGACCCGGGTGCTCGGTTTGAGGTTGACTCGGGTGGGTTAAATCATCAGGACTAAAACTTCAGTTTTCCACAGTCTGACACGGGCGGGTCAGTTGACCCGAGCGCTCGGGTCATTTTTTTAGTTTCGTCAGTTCATTTTCAAACGACCATATCTCACTCGTTTTTCATCGAAATTGAGCATGTGACCACTCGTTGGAATGTTATTGAGCGAACATTTCATTTAAAACTTGAATCGCACAAAAATAATTTGTGTTCTGAAAGTTATGGCCATTTGAAGTTGACCCTTATGCGCAAACCATTCCAAAACTTCTTGTATTTGTCCCCATGAACTCGTTTATTCTCGGTTATGCTTCCTTGACCTTCCTCTTTGATCTTGATAACCAGTGTTGTGTAAGTGTCCTTGAAGCATGCTCCTAAGGCCTGAAACGAAACAAAGCACCCAAAGAAAGTGCATACAAGGAGGAAAATTGCACAATTTAAGGAAATAGCTAACAAACTAGCCTAAATTAACTCAAAAACCACTATAATACCAACTACAATCTATCAAAAAGTAAAGCAACGAACAAGACATCAAAGGGAAACCTCAACCCCCTCCCCCCTAAAGAGCCCTTTAATGAGGTATAAGTTTTCATATTCTTTTGTTATCATTTCATGCAGGGTTGTTATCAAAATTATTAGTTTGAATATATTAGCTATTAATAACTTTATAAGCTTAATACATATTTTTTTATCAGCTTGTACATATTTTTTTATCTTCTTAAGGATATTTGTCATCAATTTATACATATCTTATTTATATAAATCTATAAACTGAAATAATATATGTATAAACTAATATGAAATATATATATATATATACCAAGCAGAAAATTTTAAATTCTTAACAATTCTTTATGAACTTATAAAAAATACATGTAACTGAATTTGGAAAAAAAAATTCGTCTTAGTTACATACTGAGACAGTCCCACCTAAAACTTATTGTTTTTGTCTTTAGTATTATGCAATAGAAATATACACAACTCAAATATAGTTGAAGTGAAAAACAGACAGCGGTAAAAAACAACCAGACTAAGGCCCGATTATGTTCACGTTATTATCAGTTCTTATAAGAAAAAATAAGTTTAGTTAAGTAAAGATAACTTGAGATAAGTTTAAATAAATTAAGATATGTTTAGATGAGATCTAATAAGCAATAATAATAATAATAATAATAATAATAATAATAATAATAATAATAATAATAATAATAATAATAATAATAATAATAATAATAATAATAATAATAATAATAATAATAATAAGTTCAAATAAGTTCAATTTAGTTAAAAATAAACAAAATAAGATTTGAATGCACATTCATTAATGGTCTAATAAGTTCAGATAAGTTTATAATACAAAATACTTCACTTAAATTCAAATAAATCCAGATTAATTTATATAAGCAAAATTAAGTTGACACGAACAGGTCTAATATTTAAATTTTCTATTGTAGAAAGTACTATAATATTCAATGAATATGCACGTTATATTCACTCTATTTTTGCTCATTTGAACCTAAATAAAGTTAGCATAACTTATTACTATTTTATTTAGTTATAAAATGCATCAAGATAAAACTATCTTTCGTTTCTAAAACCACATTTCTCTATAAATAAAACAAATTTAAAGTAAAAATATAGTTAAACTTGAAATCCCCTATGGAAATCCATAAGGAAATTCCAGAGTATTGTCGGGAAAAAAAGATAAAAAAAATCAAACAAATTTTCCTTTTGTTTTTAGGAGAATTTTAGCTAATTTTCCTAGTACCAAAAAATAAGGCGCAAATATGATCTTCAAACTCCCTCAACGTTGGCAGTTGGCGCAAAAAGAGAAGAAAATTTTCAAACTCCCTCAACTCTCTCAACTGATCTTCAAGCATCATCACAACTTCATCAACTCCATCCCCTTTGCCCTGCGAAAGGAGTCTCGTTTCGTCAATAGCAATTCTTCTCGCCAATTGAACTGATAATTCTTCTCATTACTCTAAATTTTTCTTTTTTGTTGATTAATGGTGGTTCCCCCCAAATATCTGAATTGGGTTTATATGTTCATGGCATAGCAAATTCATGACTATTTTAATGGAAGACTAAATTAGGTTTTTGTTAATCAACTCCCTCCCCTTCTCGTCCTTTTTTCTTTTGCTTTGGAGTATCAATTATATATAGATAAAAATTACACCTTGGGTTTGAAGATTTGGATACTAACTCAATTTAAGGGTTTAAAAGAAATGGGCAAATTCATGACTACTTTAATGGAAGACTAAATTTCAATTATGCACTTTGGCTTCTAAACTTTTCAATTGAATGGATGTTTGTTCTAAGCTTAAAAATTATTTTCCATGCCTTTCCTTTTCTCATTTCCTGTATTTATATAGTTTCTTCTGAGATTATAATGCCCTCTATTAAGAGAGAAAGTACGGCTCGTTAAGTTTGATTTTTTCTAGTTCCAGTATGACAGTACCGAATACAACCCAATCGAGACGAAAGCTTTGGTAGTGATAGCAAGTTTGAGGGAAGATGATATGTTGGCTACCTCTAAGAAGATTAGTTAAGTAAGAATTTTCCAATTTTTAATGTTGTGTGCAAGTTAAATTTACAGGGTATATATATACTTAGAACCTTATCAATTTAATCTTCTAGATGCTAAAACGTTGCGGATCGAGCGCTCCTTCCCCTTCTTTCAATTCTGATTCGTATTTTTCATAATCATGCAAAGCACTTGGTTATAACTTCAGCTTCATTTAGCTAATAGCTACAAAGAATTTAAATGAATTTTTTCCTTTGATCTATTTGGGTGTAAAACCATGTCTTCTATATGAGAGATTGAGATATATATGCTAATTGTAATATTGAAGTCCTGATGTACTCTTTCATCATATATGTTGACTATGAAAGTTCACATAAAAAAATTAGTTACGATCACATTAGATTGGAAAGAGTAGGTCCTAGATCACAAGTTCACATCATATAAATAGAAATAAGGTGCATTAGCCATAGCATAAGTAGTGCGTATTGATTTTAATGTGAAACAAATCAAAGGATACGGATGCAGCATCCATCATACTTCGGTAATCCACTGTAGAAATGAACACATGAAACCACGAATCAACATGGCATCTTACATAGAATAGAGACAACAACTTAATTCAGCATAGATGGAAATTCGGTAAATCATACTGGAAATCCACAGAGATAAGGCGATAGTGCTACATGTATCAATTACCATGGTCCCCTTGACATTTGGTTCATTTCTCCTTATACTGCAATCAATTGAAAAAAATATGAAGAGCTACATACAAGAAAAGATGTACAAGAACCAAGAGAAAACTACTGTAGAGAATGTCAGTAACTAACTATAGAAATAAAGAATGTAGCCTACATATAATGCTTACTTGTATTTCATGTTTCCTGTACTAGGATCTAAAATCACCCATCTCTCATTCCATTTTCTCAACTAGACAATAAAGAGTAAAAGAATAAGAAAACAAGATTAGCAAATAGTTTAGTCTTTTTAGCACCAAAACAATATATAAATATCTATATATATGGTTAGTCTTTTACAAAATATATATTTTGAAAGATCTTCATAGTGCAGAAAGCAGAAGCTATGAGTTTAAATGAATTTTTTCCTTTTGTTTATTTGGGTGTAAAATAATGTCTTCTATATGAGAGGTTGGGTTATATAGCATCTGTGTAAGCTACTTGTAATGTTGAAGTCCTTTTGTCCTATTTCATCACTTAATTATTCATATATGTTGACTATGAGCGTAAGACTAAGTTGAGGTAAAATCCTTTGATGAGTTATAGTAAATATACATAATTTAAGTTTGCAAAACGCATAGGAAATTTTGTTTACTCGCTTTTATCATTTGTTGTCCTTACCCGATCTTTAAGTAGTAAAGTATCTTGCTAGACTGTTGACTTTCAGTCACTATTTTGGGAGAAAGAATGGTGTTTGTCTCTCTTTTTCAGTGTGCATGCAAGTCACTATTTGGCAATACATGACACTTATTCTTTACGAGAGTGGTTTATTTATCCATATGAATATGATACAATATATACTAAGTATGCCTCCAACTAATATAATGCAAGTTAAGAATTCTTTAGTGAAGGAGGCGGTTTAGCGAGACTAATCAGATATTGTTACACTAGTAGAATAATTGCTTATTGCTGCGGCTGAATTGTTGCGGTTTTACCCATACGCAGCAATAAACCACGTCAAGAGAAAAGGAAAAATCGAAAATAAACCTATTGCTGCGGTTCTGGGCGAAAACCGCAGCAATAGATGTCAATGGGAGATTTTCAAAATTGTTTGACCGATTTGACCAGGTCTATTACTGCAGTTCCCACCCAGAACCGCAACAATAGATTAAATATTAGATTAAAATATTAATATTTTAATCTATTATTGCGGTTTCTTTAAAAAACCGCAGCAATAAAGAGGCCCAATATTATATTAACATTTGAGTCGCAGCCTTTGTGGGTCACAAAACCCTAAATCTAACATAAACATCCGCGCCTCCCACACTCTAACTTCTCCCTCTCTGACACTCTCAACAAATCTCCATCACTCAACCTCACTCCTACTCCTCCCTCTCTCTCATGGCAGATCTCACTCTTACTCCTCCCTTAACCTTACTCCTACTCCTCCCTCTCTCGTGTAACTATGTCTCCCTCAATATCTCCTTCAACTCCCTTATCTTCATCGTGAAAGTTTCAACTCTCATAGCAGATTTCAAGTTGGGTTGATGGTCTCCTTCAACTCTCTCTCACTCTTGTAACTTCATTCAATCATCGTCAATCGTCGTTCGCAAACATACATCCTCACTGCCGCAGTCGGTTCATGATCGTCATTCTCTTCTCTCCTCTCTCGCCATTTTCAACTTCCCAAACGAGTTTATGGTTCGGTGTAAAACTTAAAAAGGAATAAATGCTAAAAATGAAGTCCTCGTTTGGGAAGTTGAAGAGATTCTCATTCCAGAAACACGATGGTAGGAAAGAGTTTCGCCGCCTTCAGCCATTGTCGTCTTCAGCGACCGCCTCGCCACCTCGTCGTCGTGACTCCACGTTCAGTCGCACGTTCTGTTTGTGCCGCCTTCAGCCGCAGATCGCTCATCATCGTATCGTCATCGTCATAGTCATCGTCTCGTCATCGTCATCATCTTCCGCCATCACTGATCTAATTTTAGTCTTCCATTTTAGTTTATTTTTCAAGATCGAAGGTTTATTTTTTGTAATATTTCTGTCATGTTTCAAGATCTGATGTTGTATTATCTTTTTTTTTTTTTGAAAGAAAAAGAAATTTCATTAAATGAAGGCCAAACGGCATCTACAATAAGTATTAAAGAAAAACAAGATATAATCAGACAAGATCAAATCAAATTCGTCTCCGAAGAAACTACAATGAACCAGATCGAGCAATACAGTGCAGCCCCCTTGTATTTGCTGTATCACGCAGCTATTGCTGGGGAAGTCTATCATTCTGACATAGTTTGGGGAAGAAAATTCTTGATTTAACCATGTTGGCCGCATCTGAATTTCCAATACTTCGATGTTGATGGTCTTGAACTTCAACCAATAGGAACAATCTCTCATACCAATTTTTAAACTTCCACGTGGGAAGAGACTAGAACTAAACTCCAAATTCCCATATGAGGAGAGAAAGAACCCAAAAATTGGGTAGAGAACTCTCAAAAAGAGAGAGAATGGAAGATTATTAATAACAAAAACAATAAAAAGTAGAAGAAAAAAGAAGAATTGGGGGCTTACCACCATCGAAAAGATGATGACAGCCCCAAACTAGAAGAAAAGGATTAGGGTTTTTTTTGGAGGAAGAGAAGACAAGGGAGAGGAGGAGGCTAGGGTTTTTTTTGGCTGATGTTATATTATCTTTTTCGTTTTATTTTTTATTTTTCTTCTTTAGTTCTTTTTATGTTCATGAATTTTCCTTTTTTTCCTTTTTTTTTTTCTTATTAGTTCTGTTTTTGTTTTTTAATATATTTTTATAGTTAGAATTTGTAAAATATCATTGTTATTGAATATATGAAGTTGCTTTTATATATTATATTTTTTACAATTAGTGTTTGTAAAATATCATGTCTCTATAGTAAGTGTTTATTTTAGTTCCTTTTGTGTTTGCAATAGTGCTGAAAGAATAAATATTTAAATTTTAATTTTTTTTTTACCTGAACCTATTGCTGCGGTTTTGGGAAACAACCGTAGCAATAGAAATTACCTATTGCTACGCCCTTAATTGCGGCGCGGCTAAAACCGCAGCAATATGCCACTTAATGACAACCGCAATTCAATGTTTTTCCACTAGTGTTGTATTTATTTTTTGTTTAATTTTTTCTTTTTTATGGCTATTGTTTACTCTTTTAGTTAAGGGGCCCTTATTTTTATTCTAAAAGTAGTAAATGAAAATTATAGTTGTTGAATGAATGTGCAGTATCATGAGGGTAGGGGCGAATCGAGAGTGGATGTCTGAAAGGTTAGAGGAAAACTTCCTTAACCCAAGTTTTGCTAACAAGGTTGATGAATTCATTACTTATGCTACCACCTAAGATAATGTTGTGATAGATGTTATGATGAAATGTCCATGCCAAGTGTCGAAATAGATAGTATGATGAAATGTTCATGCCAAGTGTCGAAATATTCCATTTGAAGATCTAGAGACCATACGTCAAGGTGCATCTCAATAGATTTGATTTTACGCCTAATTATTATCGATGGGTTTTTTACGGGGAAACTAGTGCATCCAAACCTTATAGAAGCATGGTATTATATGCCTTTGGACAAGAAGGTGATTTAGAGGACGTTGAAGAAGAACCACTTCCTAGTAACAATAAGTTTTTTGACGTGTTATAGGCAGTGGGGGAGCCTTTATTTGATGGTTGCAAGTTGTCTTTGTTATCCGCTGCTGCAAGGATGACAAACATCAAGTTTGAGTACAATATTCATCGTATAGCCATAGATGGTTTTGTTTCCTTGACGAAAGGCATCATGTGCCCAGATGGAAATTAGATGACATAAAAATTTTACAAGACAAATACATTACTTAAAGGGTTAGAACTTCCACGCCAAAAGATACATGTACGTCCAAATGGTTGCATATTATTTTGGAAGGAACATAAAGATCTCAAATAATGTCTTTTTTGCAAAGGCAGACGTTATAAGACGATAAGGGAAAACGACAACAGTTCTCCTTATAGTGATCTTACTTATTTCCCAATTGGTATGAGATTACAGAGACTATATGCAACGAAATCTACTTTTGAGAAAATGAGGTGGCATAAGGATAATCCTCGAGATCGTGGCCTAATGTCTCATCCAAGTGATGGAGAAGCATGGAAGCACCTAGAGAAAGAGTGTGAATCCTTAGCCGCTGAGCCCCGAAATGTTCAACTTAGTCTTTGTACAGACGATTTTTCACCATTTGGGAAGACGGAAAAACAATATTTATGTTGGCCTGTCATCTTGACTCCTTATCTTCCCCCCGGGTTATGCATGAATAGACCTTTTAGGTTTCTGTGTTTGATAATTACAGGTCCGAAAAGCCCCAAAGGGAACCTGGATGTGTTCTTGCAGCCTCTTATTGAAGAGCTAAAACTACTATGGGAGGTAGGATTGCCAACTTATGACATCTCCAACAAACAAAATTTTCAAATGAAAGTTGCATTGCATTGGACAATTTAGTGATTTTTCGGCTTATGGCATGCTCTTAGGATGGACCACGACACCCATATTGTATGAAAACACTAAGGCTTTCACTCTTAAAAATGGTGGAAAACAAAGTGGGTTAGATTATCATCGGCAGTTTTTATCCCATTATCACGCTTTTCGAAAAAATAAGAGTGCATTTCGTAAAGACACAGTTGAAAATTCTTCCCCTCCGCCACGATTGACTGGAGAATAAGTTTGGAATCGTTTATCTTTGTTGCCAACAACTACTGAGTGCATAAGGAATGAAGGTAAGCGGCTTTAAGGTTATGGTATCTTCCACCATTGGACAAAGAAAAGTGATTTTTGGGAGCTTCCATATTGTAGCAACTCCTGATACGTCACAATGTTGATGTCATGCATATTGAAAAAAAATATGTTTGATAATGTTTTCACACTATAATGGATGTTAAGGGGAAAATTAAAGACGATTTGAAGGCAAGAAAATTGAAAGTATATTGTTAACAACGATAATTGGAGATTCAAGTTGTCCTTGATAGGGGCAAAAAAAATAAACTAAAGCCAAATGCTCCTTTTATGTCGCCTTTTAGGAGAAAAGGAAACTTGTTTGTGAATGGGTGAAGAACTAAAGTTTCCTGATGGATATGCTTCAAATTTAGGTAGATGCGTCGATGTGAAGGAGTGTGAGTTATTCGGTATGAAAAGTCATGATTGTCATGTTTTTTATGCAACGATTTCTTCCATTTGTCATTAAAGATTTGTTGCCCCTAAATGTGTGGAATGTTATCACTGAATTGAGCCAATTTTTTATAGATCTTTGTTCAACCACCTTGAAAGTTAATCACATGGTGTGCTTAGAGGAGAATATTCTTGAAATTCTTTGCAAGTTAGAGAGGATATTTCCACCTGGTTTTTTCAATTCTATGGAGCATCTCCTTGTTCATTTACCTTATGAGGCAAAAGTTGGTGGGTCTGTTCAGTATAGGTGGATGTACCCTTTTAAGAGGAGATATTATTGAATTATTTATTAACTTTATTTTTTTAAAATTAATGCACCAATTCATAACAATCATTGTACTCTTACACTAGTGGAAAAAAACACAAGGGCTGCGATACAAGGGCTGCGGTTAATTATAAAACGCAGCCCTTAATTGTGAAGGGCTGCGGTTAGCCCATAACCGCAACCCTTTATTGATAAAAGGGCTGCGGTTAATTCAAATACCGCAGCCCATAAATTAAGGGCTGCGGTTTTTGGGCTAACCGCAGCCCTTAAACAACCCAAAAATGAAATAACCCGCTAAATCGAGTTACTCCCTTCGCTGAACCTATTTCTCTCTCTCCTAATTCCCATTAACCCATCTCTCCTCCTCTCACCGCATATTCTCTCCCCTCTCACCGCATATTCTCCCCCCTCTCACCCTTCTTCGCCGGCGGTTTAGGGTTCTCTGTCGAGCGTTCGCAAGGGTTTAGGGCTCGCCGGCCGGCGAGCGCTCGCAAGGGTTTAGGGTTCGCAAGGGTTTAGGGTTCACCGGCGATGGCTCGCAAGGGTTTAGGGTTCGCAAGAGCTGTCTCTCTCGCACCTCTCTTCCTCTCGCTGGTGAATCCACACTGGGTTTCGCTGCTGCCACCACCGGTCCTCCTGCAGCACTGTCGAATCGCGTCTCCCTCGTCGGAGCTCTGCTTTCCCAAATGTCGAATCGCTGCCCCTGCCTCTTTCGCTCTCTCCTCTGATTTGTTCTGCTGCTACACTGGAGCAACCTCACCGCACCTGCATCGGAGCCGCGCAGCCTTGCCGGAGCTTTCCTCCCTTGCCGGATGTCGTCACCAGGTGGTTTCTAATTCTCATCCTTTTTGCTGCTGTTGTTTTGTTGTTTGACTTATCGACGAAGCTTCATCAATTTGCTCTTTTTACAACACTTTTTTTTTTTATAGATTTTATATTTTCACTGAATTTTTTTGCGAAATGAATTAGGTTGTGATACTAATCTTGTTAAGTACCAAGATCTGAATTTTTAGACCCATAGAGCTGCTGGAGCGACTGATTGTTGAGAAATTTCTTGTCAATTTACCCAATTTGTGTGTTAAATTGTTGAAATTCTTGTCAATTTACTTGCAAGGTACAAAAGTGCTATTACTTTGTTCGCTATTCTTGTTGTTATGCACGCCAATTATGTTCAACAGGTTTGTACTTTTGAAATTCTTCACTTCCACTTTTTAATTTCTGTATTTTCGGTATGTAAGTATGTGAACTATGTTCTTGTTGTTGGATTATTGATTCTAAGTGTTTTGAGTAGGAATTCGGAAGTAGTGTTATGAGATTCATTGATTGTTTTGCTACAAATTGAATTGATTTGAGGCTTTTATTGTTCACAAATGCAACTGTAATTGATGTCAGCCTGAAGAAGCGAAAGAAGAGCACCAAGGGCAGGGAGGGGGAGGAAGGATTAGAAAGGATGAATTTTTTTTTACCGTAGCCAGATACATTTTCACCTCTCTAATGATGGGATTGAGTTATTGTCTTGCTTTAATGTGTTCTAGGCTTCTAGCTATATTGGATGGATTTAAGTTGATAAATTTCGTCGTTGCGTAGAGCTTGTGTTCGGGCAGTTAACGCTGCGTTTGATCCTCTGCTCCGCCGCCTTCCTGCCGCCATTGCCTGTTCTTCGTCCTCCATTTCTCTCTTTCTTTCTTTCTTTTGGAGTTGAGCTCACTGTGTTTTCTGGTGTGTGCAATTTTGACAGGAAACATTAAGAGAAGAAGTTTTGGATGGAACAAATAGTGGGGCAAACAAGTTGCAGTAGATTGATGAACCACCCCTCTATTTGGAGGAAAGTACGAGAATTACCGGCTCATGTTCGGCAATGATTATTCGTCTTCTTCTTCGTCCTCCGCTGCCGAATCTTCTGGTAATTTTTCTTTTTTCTTTTTCTTTTTTTTTTTTTTAACTTTTTCGAAATTTTTGTGTCATTTGATGATTGATACAAATAATAACTGAATATCAGTGCAACTACACATTACATTTACTTTGAAGAATCTTGCTCATACTTTTGATCCTAAAATGAACTCTGATAAAGGAACATTCTGAAATTTATATTTATCATGCACAAGACATCAAGCTCTGCTCTACTGCTTATAAAGCAGATAAAATTCTTCATCTGATCTTGATAATGTTTCTCAATGTATTGTTTTGCGGCTGCAACCTTATGCTTAGTAGCAGTTGAGGGCATATCCTCATTGACCGGAACTTTTAAACCTTCTTTTCCTTTGACAAATGGAAACGAAGGTAAAAATGGGAAATTTTTTGTTCCTGTTGATCTCATTTGTGCGTTTTTTCCGGGAAATCTAATTTATTGTTGCTATATTCTCCTTTATTGTTTCATTTCTTCAGATCTAACTTTTAGCAATTTTTATCGAGTTTTTAGTGCGATTGATATTGAGTTTTTTTACATTATTGTATAGATTTGAAACAAAGACTCTTTTAACAGAATTGATATTTTATTGGATTGTGTGTTTTCTTTGTGAAAGTCTTTGACATTTTTTCAACTGAATTTGGATGTCTATTTGGGAGGAGGAATTGTTTTGAGGGTAAATCACAAAGTTAAGGACAATTTCATAGTAAAAACTTAGCTTCATAGTTCTATATGTTGCTTCTTGTTGGTTAATTCATAAAATTAGTTAATTATTCCATGAGGGACTAATATTCAAGGTTGGCTTATCACTTATGATATCATGTAGTTACTCCTAGGAATGGCGGTCGGACCATTGTTTACCTAAAGAAAGAGCAACAAGAGTTACAAAGAATGGGAAAAAGTTATATAGTTCACAACAAAAATAACTCAAAAGTTGAGAGAACAAAGGTAAAAATTTAGCATTCACTTTCTTCTTGATTTGTGCTTTCATGAACGTTATTATTTCCTCGCTTAGTGAACTGATTTATTTAGCTCTAATAAAGTCACTTTGTTTAATTTATACCTTCAACTTATTTGGCTAAATTTTTTGTGAAATAAAAGGTTAGTTTAACATGGTTATTCAATTAGTAGCTTCTAGTTCTATGTATATCTTTATTCTTTAGGTTGATAATGGATATATCTTTCTTACGTGGAAAATTCACTTGTTAATAGCATGATACATGGTTATAATGCTTTTCAGGTGCGTTGCTATGCGAGTATACCATGGCTAATATTATTACTGGAGATGGTGTGAAGAAACCAAAGGGGTGTGAAGAAACCAAAGGGAGACAGGTTAGAATTCTTTTTCCGATTATGTTTTAGAAATTAGAACCCTTTTATCCGAAGTTGATTGTTCGAGGATGAACCTTATTTATCCCCTTTTCCCCTTAGTTGAAGATGATTGTTCGAGGAATTAGTATGGGCATTGTAGCCCCTTTGGGATCATACGTGGTTTGTAGGGAAGAAGAATCAAATAAGGTTCTAGAGTTTTGCAAGACGAATGTCGAAAGACGGAAACGAGGGAGCTTGTATGTGTGTGGATGCCCTGGGACGGGAAAGACTATGGTTATGGAAAAAGTTAAGCAATCTTTACTTAGCTGGTCGAATGAGGTGAGCTAAATTCTTAGTAGTACTAGAATTTTGTTGCCTTATAGTACATTGTGTTTGTCTATTGTGGATCATGTTGCTGCATTATGCTTATAATATCTGAAGTATTGTAGGACGATCTTGGTTGTTTTTGTTATGCGTGTCATGTACTGATATAAGTAGTGAGTAGTCCAAATATGTTGGGTGGTACTATTTGATCAATTTGTTTCCATGAATGTTCATATCCTTATAGCATGTTTCACAATTGTAATTTTTTTAGAATAATTTTGTAACAAAGTGTGATTTGGTAATGCCAATGTCCATAGTAATGAAGCTTTCGACTACGTCTTAAGCATGTGTTACTCTTCATAAATTTTAAAGACTGCTCCATGTCCATCCCTTCCTTCAGTTAAACTAAACTTTGCAGAAGTCACTTTCTTTCTTTTCCGCTCTCTTCCTCCCTTTTGTGACAAAAAGAATACAAACAATCTTTAAATGTTAGGCTTAAAGTGGTTTATCTTCTTTTGGCAGTTTCATTGTATCCTTCTCGAACAATGTTAGATTTTTGATTTTTGTGTTTATCAATTTATCTGTTAACTAAAATATAAAGAAAACTTCAAATTTTATCTGGAATATGGTACTCCATATACTTGAGTTGGAAATCTGATATATTGATTTATATATTTGTGGAGGGACCCTGTATATGAAGCGAAGAGGAGACAAGTGGTACATATTGGTAATGTATCTCTGGAGTATGAGAAAAGGTATGTCTTATTCTAACTCTTTTTTTGTGCTCTATTTTGCGAGTTATGTTTTAGAAATTAGAATCCTTTTACCCCGAAGTTGATTGTTCGAGGATGAACCTTATTTATCCCCCTTTCCCCCTTAGTTGAAGATGATTGTTCGAGGAATTAGTATGGGCATTGTAGCCCCTTTGGGATCATGGTGCTGGTTTGATTGAATTGGTGAATCTAGTTAGTTATTGTTTTTGTGGGATTTCTCAGCCTAATATGTATTAAGTGGTTGTTTTTAGGGCTATAATTGATTGATCTATGGCTAAATATATGGAATTGTTGTTTTTAGGGCTTTAATTGATTTTGTGGGATTTCTTAGCCTAATATGTATTGTTGTTTTTTTCCCTCTTTGTATATAATCTGTTTGCTTTTTACGGTGAATTATTTTGTTATGAAAAATTAAGGTTCGTTAGCATCAAACTAAACATCGATGTATACAATAGAAACTTCAATTTATTTTTTGATTTAGGTTTGAAGAATATGACATGCTTGCAGCTGTATTTGCATTTACTGTCATGCATGTCTTCAGTAAATGTTGCTGGCATTAGTCCCTTCAATGAGCCTGGCCTTTTCCGTGGATAATCTTCTCTTCAAACATCCTCTCAAAAATTAAAAAAGATTAATCTTCTCCTCCAAAAACGCGAAGTCTCTGATATTCTTGCTGCCTCTTCGTCTTCTGCTGCGAATTTGCGATGCTTTCGCTTAAGCGTGCTATGGATGAATTGTCTTTCCCTCTTTCTCTCTCCTCCTCTTCCCCCAACTTCCAAAGGCAACAAGTTCATTCTCCTTTAATTGCATGTGATTACCTGGAAAGAAACAAAGATCTGATTGATATTCTTATAACAACGTATGTTAATGGCATGAGAGAACTAGAGCTGATTCTTTTGACAGTTTTCTCTTCAATGATAAAATATTTCTAGTGCCGATTTATCATTTATCTGTTTGCACAACACATCCTATACCTACTTGTCTTCTTGGTATATGAATTGCATCCTTGAGGGGTTTTTTTTTTTGTAGCATAAATCAAGCATATGAGTTATGATTCTTGTCTGAATACTTTTGCACAAGTATGACAACACAGACCGTGTTCGTTGTTTGTGTTAGGCATTAACTGATCCATACTCCTATGGATTATCGAACGCGGATCGTGAGCCTTGCAGCAGCTCACCCATCTCAAAACTGGAATTTGAATTCTAACGTAGGAAACTGGCAAAAGATGATGTTAGAGAGCTAATTTATATAGAGGTATGGCTTGAAAATTGGGTATGGCTTGAATCCGTGCTCAAAAATTAGCTTTCAAGAAAAAAATATTAGCTGCATATTGATATATTTTTTACACATTACATTTCTCCATCATTCTTCGCATGTCGTCACGGCTCCCCACCCCAGACACGCCCCGTTGCCCCCCCGCTACACCCCCGCACCACCCCACCGCCAAGCAAGACCCCCACCCCAAAGCACCCCCTTGCTGCCCCCCCGCTACACACCCCCGCTTGCCCCCCGCTGCACACCCCTTGCCCCCCCCGCTACACACCCTCTTCGCCCCCGCTGCACACCCCCCTGCCGCCCCCCTCCCCGCTACACCCCACCCCCCCCCTGCTACACCCTGACCCCACCGCCCGGCCAGCCCCCCACCCCAAGTACACCCCTGTCGCCCCTGCTACACCCCCAGCCCCCGCGCCAAGAAGCCCCCCCAGCCCCCCCTGCGCCCCCGCTACACACCCCTGTTGCCCCCGCTACACACCCCCCGCCGCCCCCCGCTACACCCCCGGGCTCACCTCCAAACTATAGCGATTGTGGTTTTATTTGCCGGGGTTCTATCATCTCCGAGAGAAGTTGCTTTCGAGGGATTTGGATGCTAGTCTTGGTGGATTTATTGTAATGCTAGTTTGTATTTGTGATCCTGCTCATATATTGCAATTCGAACACTCTAGGGCAGCCTCGAACTAATGTAATTCAGTTATTGTTTTCTCTATATTTGTGTAAAAAAACATAATTTATGATACTAATATATATATATAACTATTTGGGAACAATTAGGACAAAAAAATGCAAAAAAAAAAAAAAAAAATTCTTTTTTTTTTTTTTTTTGGGTCACAAGGGCTGCGGTTCAGGCAAAAACCGCAGCCCTTGGTGGGTTAAGGGCTGCGGTTAAGGGCCAAAACCGCAGCCCTTAACTCACCAAGGGCTGCGGTTTTGGCCCTTAACCGCAGCCCTTAACCAACCAAGGGCTGCGGTTTTTGCCTTGACCGCAGCCCTTAACGCTTTAAGGGCTGCAGTTTTTAACCGCGGCCCTTCCTAAATGCCAAGGGCTGCTAGTCTAATGGCTGCGGTAAAAAAACGCAGCCCTTGGGCCCCTTTTGACCGCAGCCCTTGGGCTTTTTTACTCTAGTGTTAATTAGGTTTCTATATCATTTAAAAAGATGGTGGGCAATAAATCTTAAGTGGAAGGCTCAATTCGCAATGCTTACCTGTAGACATACAATCGTGTCTCCCCATCGAGTACCCAATGATGAAACCTATCATCGTCCTAATTGGGCTGGTCCAAAGGAAGAGCAATCGAACAAGCAAATCCCAAAAGCATTTAGAAAATATAAAGTCTATTTATTAAATCCAAGCCCAGTTTCAAAGGCCCAGTTAGTTATTCCTGAAAATTAATTGTATTTTTGATATTTCAATATTATTTTTTCTTCATAATTAATTTTTAAAAGGATATTTCGAAAATCAGATTTTTAATCCTAAAGATAGCTGTTTTCGGATTTCAAAGGATCGATTTTATCAAAGGATAAAAAAGAATATTAAAACAATAAAAAAGGGCTAGAAAGCAAGTACGTGTGGCACATTTGTACGTCAAGCGCGAAGTTGTGCGCCAGGCGCGCAACTTTTTTTATATTTTCGATTCGTTTTCGGTTTATTTTGCCTATAAATACCTCGTTTATTCGAACGACTTTTCACAATGCTTTTCCTACACTTTAATACCTCGACATCCCTAATAACGAACACTCAAACACGTTTAAATACATTCAAACACATTCATACCTTCGAATTTCTTATTTCAACTTCAAGATTGCTCATCTTGAAGATCGTTGCATAAGACCCAGGCGAGAAAGGTATAATTCGTGATGGTCAATTTCAAATTAATTCTTGTTTTACTAACAATCTACATGTCATGATGTAGAACTTCAAGGAATTAACGCTATACTGTACATTCTTCCCTAATCTCTATTCTTTATATATATATATATATATATATATATATATATATATATATATATATATATATATATATATATATATATATTAGACCTGGGCATGGCTCGTGCTGGGCCGGGCCCAAACCGTGCCGGGCCGGGCCGACCCGCGTGCTGGCCCGGCCCATGCCCACCTCTAAATTATATATGTATGTATATATGTATGTATATATATGTGTATGTATATATATATGTATGTATGTATATATATATATATGTATTTATGTATATATATATATATGTATGTATATATGTATGTATGTATGTATGTATGTATGTATGTATGTATGTATGTATGTATATATATATATATGTATGTATGTATATATATATATATATGTATTTATGTATATATATATATATGTATGTATATATGTATGTATGTATGTATGTATGTATGTATGTATGTATGTATATATATATATATGTATGTATGTATATATATATGTATGTATATATATATATATATATATGTATGTATGTATATATATATATATATATGTATGTATATATATATATATATATATATATGTATGTATATATATATATATATGTATGTATATTATTTGATCAGTAAGTAGTAATATATTGCACCAAGAATAATTTACAACCTAAGAGGAATGAAGCACATCTCTCCTTGGAAGACCCCTGCATCCATTCACTCAAAACAACATAGGTAAGACCTATACAAACTCCTTTATATACAACCTAAAGTTTAGCTCTCCTGTAGCCAGAGCTGTTGTTGTTCACTCATTTTCTTTAATTTGAGAGCTAAAAGCCTCATCTTTATAGAATTCTTTATCTGCTTCACAATATACTCTATGCTCATAACTTTTTATTCAAAAATTGTTGTATTCCTAGCTATCAAAATATAGTATATCAAAGCTATGATGCTTGTGGTAAATAAGCTTTGTTTGAAGCCATATAGTCCTCTACTGGTTCTGGAAACATTCTGTAGTGTCAAGGTAGCACTTCCCATCTGCAACCATGAATACACTTGCTGCCAACATCTTTGACTGAATGTACATTCAAAAGTAAATGCTCGTGGTTCTTGGGTTGACTCCCACATAAATGACAATTCAGATCCAGTTGCTGTTTGTAGGCCCCCATTCTATCTCTTGTCTTGAGTCTTCTATTCATAGCTAGCCAAGTTATGAATTGATGTTTCCTCACAGCCATTTTCTCCCATACAAACTTGTCCCATTGACATCTTGGTCTATCTTTAAGGAGCATTTTGTACACTTTGGAGCTTTTATAAGTACCCTGCCCCCATTAAGCAGGACTGCTGACACTCTTTAGTTTCTCCTTCACACAGTAGATTTGCTTCCAATACCAGCTGCTGGAGGCTGAAGGCTGGTAATCACTCCAGTCACAATTTTTTATATATACATTTTTCACCCACTTCACCCAAAGATTCTCATGCTGACTAGATACCATCCATATGTGTATCCCAATGGCTGCAACATTCCAGAGCTCAGTATTCATTAACCCTAGCCCCCCTTCTTTCTTTTTGTGACACAATATGTCCCAAGCTATAGGTCCTGGGCTACAGCATACTTTCACCATACCATAGGAATCCTCTGCAAATGGCATTGATGTCTTTTAGCACTCTACTAGAAAGCACCATTATTTGAGCCCAATACACCTGGATACTCAAGAGCACAACATTGACTAGAGCTAATCTAGCTGCAAATGATAAGTGCCTTAAACTCCGTGTTCTAATTTTGCTGCACATCTTCTTCACCAAATGCTCACATTGAGTTCTGGTGATTTTCTTTGTACAAATAGGAATCCCTAAGTAGATGAAAGGGAATTTGCCTTTATTAAAACTTGTCATTGCTATGACTTCCTGTATCTCTTCCTCTGCCATGCCACAGTAGTAGACCTCAGTCTTCTGAGCACTAGCTTGTAATCTAGTGCAATGAGAAAAGGTATTAAAACCTCTCATCATCATCCTTATAGTTTTTAACTCTTCTCTGCAGCATAGAATCAAATCATCAGCAAAACTTAATTGAGTCAATTTCAAACCTCTGCATATTGGATGGAACTTGAAGTCTTTATGACTACTGATCACCTTCAAGATCCTTGAAAGGTATTTAATGCATAACACAAAGAGCAAGGGGGAAATGGGATCCCCTTGCCTTAACCCTCTAGCAGATTTGAAGAAGCCATGAGATGACCCATTTATCATTAATGAAAAGGCTGGAGTAGTCAAGCAAGTCATGATCAGTTTACTAAACTCTTCAGGGAAGTTGAGAGCTTGCATCATTTCATCAATGAAGCCCCTTTCAACTGTATCATATGCTTTCTTAATATCATGCTTTATCAAACACCCTGGAGCCACATTTCTTTTGCCATATTACTTCACAAGGTCCTGACATATCATGATATTATGATATTCTTTTTATATTTCTTTTTTATATTATATTATTATTATTCATATACATATGCAGGATTGTATGTTTAATGAATTCATCATCTCACATGATTATTATTGCTAATCAAGACATAAATAACTGTTCTCATGCCTAATAAGATAATTAGACAACTTGTTAGGATCCCATTAATTTGATTGCACAATAACATACCACTAAAAGTAGTCTTTTTGATGTGTTTAATCCACCAAATTAGACTAATATTTTAGGGTGCTTGAAAATATTATATAGTTGTTCTTTTGAATAAAATTTGACATGAATCGATATTTAGTAGAAGTTAGTAATGGGCGAACGTGGTTCATTATGACCGTGTTCGTACCCTCACCGCCAAACCCAATCTATAGTTCATTGACCATTAAAGGAGTCATGCCGGGAAAATCAACATTGGATAAGTCCCTAAGTTGTCCCTACGATTTCCCTATATCCAATTAGGTTTATGAGTCTTCCTTTAAACACTTGTTGGCGACTTCAAAACGTTTTCAATAAAACCTTTATAATGAGATAATCATATACACGCTTATCCCGCGTAGGCAAAATAAAATCATGCCTACAATTTGGTGACTCCACTGGGGAGATTTTTTTTTAAATCAATTTTTTAAATGAGTGGGTGAAACTCGAAAAATACGATTCACACTGGTTTAGGCTTTTAAATAACATTATAGTTTTGCATATTTATGGCTATTGTTTAAGCCACCATAAGGACAATCTTCCTTGCCTCATTAGCGCATGTTCTATGCGTGAGGTCACCGCTGGGGGGTTTGCGCTTTCTCCTTCCAAAAGCTTCCTGAGCGATGGTGTTGGATCTTAGTCATAAGCAAACCTACCCAATCATGGCATTGTTCTCTTGTTCCTGACTTGAGAACTAGAGTGCGTCTTACACTTGGCCACCTTTTTAAGCAAAGGTACAAAGCGTAAGATCAATATCTTAGTCATGGACCCTTTTCAGCCTTAACCTAAATAATGTATTTGATCTAGGACGAATCAAACACAAGAGTAACGTGCAGAAGTCTATAAGATTAATCACAATAGTTCGAACAAAAGTAACAATGGATAGTGCTTAGACGTTTAATGATAAAGGCTAAGCCACCACAAGAAACAATCTAAGGGTTTTGATGCGTAAAGGCAAGGCCACCAACAATCAAGATTGAAGAACACTCAAAGTATTCGAAATAAGCACAAAGCAAACTGATTCATTAACTGAATTGAAAACCGTACAACTTAAACTATTTAAACGTTAACTGAAACTCCTAATAGGCTTAGGACAAGTTCCTAAGTCATCCGACTCCTAACACACTTGAATCATGTAAAATCCATCGTTTTAAGAACGTAGGCAAAACCATGATTCCTAATGAAAACCGAAAAAGATAAACTATAATGAAACCTCAACAAACTAGGATATGAAGAATTTCACCAAGTGAACTCTCCTAATGCATGCCAACAACCTAGCACGCCAGCCTCACATGCATTGCTACTCATATTCATGCTTAACCATGCAAACAACTATGTGTATCGAAGACCCCATAAACCTTCCATCCATAGCCTCAATTGACTCCACATCTAGCATGACATTTTGATGCATCAAGGCTAATACATCATCATCCATAATTGGATCATACTCCTCTTCTTCAAAAGCAATAGTCCTTACTTGTGCGACATCATCATCATGAACATAAGGTGCTAAATCCCCAAGGTTGAAGGCATTGTCATTTAGCTTCTCAATGATCTTGAAGGGGCCTTCTGATCTAGGCATCAACTTGTGATTTCCTCATGATAGGAAACCTTTCTTTGCGCAAGTGTAGCCACACTAAATCACCCACCTTGTACTCATGTTGCTTGCGGTTTTTGTTGGCTAACACCATTCACCTTATCAATCCTTACTCGAACTTGTTCGTGCAACTTCAATATTGGCATTTGCTTTAGCTTGAGCATCAACATGCACATAATCACCTTTTGGCAATGGAATGAGATCAATTGGCAGCCTCAGATTTGCGACATACACCACCTCACATGGAGAGTGTTTAGTAGCATAAGTAGGGGAACAATTGTAGGCAAACTCAGCATGAGATAATTTCACATCCCAATCTTTAGTACTCTTATTCACCAAACCCCTAATCAAAGCTCCAAGTGTGAGGTTTGTCACCTCCGTTTTCCCATCAGTTTGGGGGTGATGAAATGTGCTAAAACAAAGTTTTAATTTGTACCAAGCAACTTCCACAAAGTCTTCCAGAAATAGCTCATGAACTTGGTGTCTCTTTCACTTGCTATTGTCTTAGGCACTCCATGTAAACGCACAATCTGCTTAAAGTACAAATCAACTACCTTGGATGCATCATCCGTTTTGTGGCAAGGAATGAAGCGAGTCATTTCAGAAAAACGGTCCACTACCACCATAATTGAGTCCTTACCTCTTTGAGTACGAGGCAAACCCACAATGAAATCCATGGAGACATCCTCCTAAGGAAATTCCAGAACAGGCAAGGGAGTATACAACCCTTGATGAAATGTACTCTTCGACTTTTGGCAAGTAGCGCAGAAAGCAATCATACCTTGTACATCTGTCTAAAACGTTGATTATGTATTGGCCTGAAATCTCGCCTAAAAACATTGTCAAATTGACCAAACTTTCGCCGAATTGACAAATTGCATGCCGGGGGCACTGCATCGGGGGCACCGTGATGCGCTTGGCGTACAACTCTTGTGCCAGACGCAAAGGCACAACGCCTAGTGCAAAGCTGCGCGCCAGACGCACCACATCGTGCCTGGTGCACAGCGTTGCGCCTGGTGCGCAGCCTTTGCATCGCATGCTATTGCCAATTCAGCTGTCGTTTAAGTCAATAACATTAAGTCCGTCATAATGTGTTTTTGTACGTCGATTTAGTCGTCGCAGTGGCTGATTATGTGGTTTTTCGTCTGCATTCATGTAGAGTCATGATCGTTATTAGAGTCCTTTTGCTTAAAACGAATCGCACCTCTTTCAAATATAAAAATCGATCTTTTCGTACATATCACCTAAGGTTGAGTCTATTCTATAAAAGTGCATCTACAAAAGTAATCATAGTAGAGTTAGAGTCATTATGCATCTCATCCCTCCTCCCAAATCTTACCTATCATCTATCCTGTCATGTTCCACCTTTTAAAAAAAACATCTCTTTTTCAAAATCAATCCTACACCCTTTTCTATTCTACATTTTTCGAAAATATTTACTAATCCTTATCATACTTTATATTCAAAAACAATCTTTTCAAATTTAATCCATTATCTTTTCCCAATAAAAGATAAAAAACAAGGGGTCCTTTTCGAAAAGGAATGTCGAAAATTCTAAACCAATCCAAATACCACTAATCCAATCCAATCAACTCAATTGCAATCCATTTACATTCATTTCAGGACCATCTGCATTTGAGTCCGTTTGCATTCATCCTAGTCCCATCTAAGATCAAGTCCATTCATATTAGGCACATTTGAGTCCTTGCATTCATGTTAGGCCCACTTGCATTATAATCCAATCTAAGTCTCATGTTTGCCTTTCCAATCTAAGTCTAATCTAAATCTAAGTCTAATTTCAGTCCAATCCAAAGCTTAGGTCCGTTTAGGATCAATTTATGCCCTAGGTCTAGTTTGCATCTCTATGTAAACCCTACTCAAGTCTTCGAACTATAAAAGTTCAACCCTAGGTCTAGTTTGCATCTCTATGTAAACCCTAGTCAAGTATTCGGACTATAAAAGTTCAACCCTATGTCTAGTTTGAATCTCTTTGTAAACCCTAGTCAAGTCTTCGAACTATAAATGTTTAACCCTATGTCTAGTTTGAATCTCTTTGTAAACCCTAGTCAAGTATTAGGACTATAAAAGTTCAACCCTATGTCTAGTTTGCATCTCTATGTAAACCCTAGTCAAGTGTTCGGACTATAAAAGTTCAACACTAGGTCTAATTTACATCTCTATGTAAACCCTAGTCGAGTCTTTGGACTATAGAAGACCAATTCATTCCCTAGGTCTAGTTTGCATCTCTATGTAAACCCTAGTCAAGTATTTTGACTATAAAAGCCCAACCCTATGTCTTGTTTTCATCTCTATGTAGACCCTAGTCAAGTCTTTAGATCAATTCATACCCTTAGGCCTAGCCTACTTGCTCTCCTGTAAGTTCAAAGTCTAATCCAGTCCATATCTACATATGCATATAGTTAGGCCCATTTATGCATCATGGTCAAGCCCATACTAGTCCAAAACCATACCCATTTATTATCCTCCATTTCTAATCATTTTCCATTTCCATTATACATTTGCCATTTTCATTTGCTATTTTCATTTCCCATTTCCTATTTCCCATTTCCATTTCTCATTTCCATTTCCTATTTTCAAAATCATTCTTAAAACTTACAAGCAAGGTCCACTCTATTATGTTCATAACCGGTCGAGATATTACAACTTAGGAATGCCTAATGGAGAAACAAAAAGTTAAGCCTACTCTAAAACTTATCAAGCGTACTATCACCACCCGACTTCATTTAGAGTCATGAGATTACTTTTGACCGCCTTCACAATAGAGGTCTGATCACTTTACAGGGTCTACTCCGAACCCTACACCTAAGAGAAAATTCAAAAGGTGCAACCTATATTTCTACTGTGAATTCCAACAGAGTAATGAACATCTGACTTATAGTGTTGGATCCTACAAATGCACTACAAAACATGGTCGATGACTATAAAATTCTAATATTTACTGCAACGAGAATCAGCATCACCAACAAACCCTTAGGCAGTGCATCAACAGTTCAAAGGCTTAATCCTTTATTTCTTGTTTCTTAGGATGAGTCAGAAAGTCCTTACCATAAACCATTTATATCCTTTACCGTCGAGTCTATGTCACTGTAGGACTTCATCTATTATAGCCTCTCCATTTCCGTTTCATTTCATTTTATTTTTATTTTTCATTGGCCTTTCACCATCATTTATGCTTCGAGTTCGATGGTGGAACTCAAATCAAATTATCCCTCATGACTTTGATTAAAAATAATAATAATAAATAAATAAAAATATCAAAAAACCAAAAAAAAAAATTGAAATTGACATATTTTGGATTAAGAGTTTATTCCCTCCTCCTTCCATCATCCATAAGCCATCCTTATGCAACCAAAAAAAAAAATTCCCTTAAGCCATCATCTCCATTAGCCAATAATCCTTTCAAAATCAAAGCTCCATAAAATATCCTTGAAGCCTTCCAGTATCCTAAACCAAAAACTCGTGTGCAAGTCTTACTACTTTAAAAAAATCAATGCCAGACAAAACAAAAAAAATGAAAAAAATTCAAAGTGCGAAAAAAAGAAAAAGCAAAAGAAAGCGCACAGGTGTAGGCTTGTTTTTTTATTCCTTTAATGCCTACACGCTGTGTGAGCACGTTTATTTGACCACCCCATTGTTAAGGTTTTATTTGAAATTCATTTTAAAGTCGCCAACAATTCTTTTTAGGAAGAATCATAAATCTAATTGGATATGGAAAACCGTAGGGACAAATTATCCAATGTAGATTTCCCCGTCCGGGCTCCATAGATGGTCAAAGTGAACCATAGATCGAGTTCGAGGGTGAGGCTACAAATATGGTCATAATGAACCATGTTTGCCCATTGCTGGCCTTTACTAAATATCGACTTACAACAGATTTTATGCAAAAGAATAATCAAATAACGTTTTAAAGCACCCTAAAACTAGTTAATCTAGGTTGGTTCAGGAAACGTATGAAAAGACTAATTATTTAGTGACAAGTTATTATGCAATTAAATTACAAGGTTCCTAATAGGTTGTCCAATTTATCTGAATTAATTAGAACAGTTCTTTAGGTCTTGTTTAGCAATAATAACATGTGGGTGATAAGTATCATGCATAGAACAAATAAGGCAACCAGGAATATTATATACAAGAATAATAAAATGGTTAGAATTTACAAAGAAACGCGATTATTAATTAAAGATCTACATCATGACAAAAAACTATTAATAACTTCAATATAATAAAATATAATAATTAAAGGATCCTCAGGATTATACCTATGCGGTTCAGATCAAAGAGCATAGCGACTTTCAGGCGGAGCAATCGTGGAACCAGGTTTATAGTGTGATCAATAACTGAAATTGATTTGAAAGCATTGAAGTATTTGGAGATTCGTAATAGTATTCGGAAATATTCGTGAGGAATTTTTGTGTTCGTAAAATAATAATTTGAAGTTGTGTCTGATTCGGGAAATCAGCCCGTATTTATAAACAAAAAGAAACGTGTGCTGCATGTAAGTCCTGCGCTGGGCGCAAGGACATGCGTCAGGCGCAGATTGGCGCACCTAACGTGGTCCGTCCAATGTGCTGGACGCACGTGGCGTGCTGAGCGCAGCCCCGCGTCCGGCGTATATTCTAGTATATTCGTTTTTTATTGTATGTGTGCTTTTAAGATGCTATTTTTATCCCTAAAAATCTGGAGATTGAATTTTACGGGATGAAAATCTGATTTATGTTCTAAAGATAATAAGAAAAGCATTTATAAAATTATTTATTAAAACAACAAATATTCAATTGAGCTTTTAAAATGGACTTAAAACTTTTCACAGGTTTTATTTACAATTAATCATTATGGATAATTAATTGGGCTTTTATAATATTATTTCAAAACACATATGGCCTGGTTATTCAGACTATTCCTCCATTAGGCCGTGCCAACTAATACCGCGGTATATTTCATCAATGGACCCTTAAGTGGGGAGACACGATTATGTGTCTACAGACGCCCCCACTTTGACTGAGGTTTGAAAAACCGAGAGTCAAAGTACACTGTACCTGCAAAACAAGCAAAAGCATTAGGAATAGACATATATGAAACATATTTGCAAAGTAATTGTAAGTTTGCAAAAATGAAATGATAGGTGGAAATTAGATAAATTGTGTAGAGAAATTAGTTGTCCCGCTCCACAGGGCTGAGCTGTTGGCTGACCCACTCCAAGCCAAATGGTGTAGAGCATTTGTATCCCGCTCCACAGGGCCGAGTTGTTGGTTGTCCTGCTCTTAGACAAATGGTGTAGACCATTTGTATCCAGCTCCACAAGGCTGAGCTGTTGGCTGACCCGCTCCAAGACAAATGGTGTAGAGCATTTGTATCCCACTCCACAAGGCTGAGCTGTTGGCTGACCCGCTCCAAGACAAATGGTGTAGAGCATTTGTATCCCGCTCCACAGGGCTGAGCTGTTGGTTGTCCCGCTCCAAGACAAATGGTGTAGGGCATTTGTATCCCGCTTCACAGGGCTGAGCTGTTGGCTGTTGTGCTCCAAGACAAATGGTGTAGAGCATTTGTATCCCGGTCCACAGGGCTGAGCTATTGGCTGACCCGCTCCAGGATAAATAGTGTAGAGCATTTGTATCCCGCTCCACAGGGTTGAGCTGTTGGCTGACCCGCTTCAGGACAAATAGCGTAGACCATTTGTATCCGGCTCAACAAGGCTGAGCTGTTGGCTGACCCGCTCCAGGACAAATAGTGTAGAGCATTTGTATCCCGCTCCACATGGCTGAGCTGTTGGCTAACCCGCTCTAGGACAAATACTTTAAAGCATTTGTATCCCGCTCCACAGGGCTGAGCTATTGGCTGACCCGCTCCAGGACAAATAGTGTATATCATTTATATCCCGCTCAACAGGGTTGAGCTGTTGGCTGACCCGCTCGAATAAATAGTGTAAAGCGTTTGTATCCCGCTCCACAAGAATGAGTCGTTGGCTGACCCGCTCCAGGACAAATAGTGTAGAGCATTTGTATCCCGCTCCATAGGGATGAGCTGTTGGCTGACCCGCTCCAGCACAAATAGTGTAGAGCATTTGTATCCCGCTCCACAGGGCTAAGCTGTTGGCTGACCCGCTCTAGGACAAATAGTGTAGAGCATTTGTATTCCGCTGCACAGGGCGGAGCTGTTGGCTGACCCGCTCTAGGACAAATTGTGTAGTTGATTGAAAGTGATCCGCAGACGTAACGGTTTGTGTCCCGTTATTGACAGTTCATATCCCGTCATTGATTTTCTTGACTATTCATTGTTTCTTGAATGATAGGTGCTGAGAATTTGTAGGATGGCAAAATCTTTTTTTTTTTTTTTTTTTGCAAACTTTTGAAAGTTCGTTGAATTGTCGCGCGTAATGTTGTAACGAACATTTGAAATCATTCGGAATTGATCATGTGGGCCCCACCTAGCTAGGAAGCCCCCAAGCGTACTGTATAGGACTGTGCGCCTGACGCGCAGGCCTGCGCTTGGCTTGGGATTATGCGCTAGACGCAGTTTGCTGCGTGTGACACAGCGTTTTCGGTGCGTTGGACGCACCATGTATATAGCACTTGTCTTCTGTTGTTAAATTGTAATGGTCCGCATACCTTAGCGGAATATAACTCGTATAGAGTCGTTTAATGTTGGGTACCTGTGAATACAAATAACACACAGATATACAGATAAACAACTAGGGGACATGCATGTGGCCCGTGTTGTGGGTGCTAGTGTATGGATAGGAAAAGACTTGACCTATAAAGAGTGACTTCTAGACATAAAGGTGTTATCGCGTGTGCATATGTGTTTGTGTATGTGTGACTCGATGATTGACGCTAGAATCCTATGGCTAAGGACGAATGATGCAATGCTTGACACAATGTTTGGACGATGCAGACATGTAATGCAAATGTAGAGATGTGACACTGATGCAGAGGTATGACACTAATGCAGATGATATGATACTAATGCAGATGATATGATATGATCGTTCCATTATAAGCTCAAATTTTCGTTTAGAAAACTGTTTTTGAAATAGAAGAAGTGGGAAGCCCCTAAGGATGATCCATGCAAGTTATGTTTGATTCGAAATGCGTTGTAGTCGTTACGGGTCTAAGTGATCCCATAAAACAGTTATGTTCTCGTATGAGTTTGGAGCCCAAAATCTTTTGTATTGACTCATAATGAAGTCCTTATTAAGGTATACATTGAGCCCAAGGATAATCTATTCAGTTAATAGACTATGTTGGATTTGAAATACGTCATAGAACGAGCTTTTGTAGCGCTTGGGTAACAACCCATAATTTTGCTCCTAGTTTTTTTCGCAAAAGTTTTCCCTAAAACTATTATTCTCTATAAATTAATGATTTTTATTTTTATAATTTTGGGAGCCGAATTATTATTTTTATTTTTATGGCGTGCTAATGTGTCTATTATATTTATATTTATAATATAATTTATTAGAATTATTTTCATTATTAAGTATTTTCAAAGTTTAGGCGCGATTTAGGAAATTATCGATTTATCGCGTAACGGACTTTTGATGCATGGATCTTTGATGACTTGGGCTGAATTTTTATTTGGTGTGGTTGCAGCCGGCTAGTTGGAGGGAGAAGGGAGAAGCTTTTCTTCTTTCATTTCTTTTTTTTTTTTTTTTTTGATGACTCTTTGTATTTTGTAACCTCCATAACCCCCCTCATCATTTCTCCTAATGAATCCATTTATTTCAACCTTTAAACACTCCAAAATCTGATTAAAAATTAGAACTCCATTGCTGCCATATTCAAAAAACTTCGGACATCATCATCTTCATCATTCTCTCAAATTTTTCCATTTCTACTCTTCATCAATTGTTCGTGGCTTGTTCTTTTTGCCTCTTTCTTGTACGTGGTGCTTTGGGAAATGAAGAAGGAGAAGGGTGCACGCCTATAACAGGATTTTCCAGTAATATTCAGCTCGCCTCCGACGATCCAGGTAACTAGTAGTTATCTTAGAACAATAGTGATTAGGGTATTATTCGGTATTAGATTATTACGCTAGGAATTGTTTAAAATACTTTTTGAATGAAATTACTGACGAAATTTGACATGAATATACTTGTTGCATGCTGTATGAATATTGTATATGGAAAAATAATTTTCGTCTGAGTTTTAGTATTTATTCGATTTATTTGGTATTTTGTGTGTTTTCGGCTTATTTGCATAATAATTATTGTACAAATGTTAAAATTAGTGAAATTATTTTTCGTGAACCATGTTATATGTGTAGTATGTATTTCATGCCTTGGAATAATTTTTTCCTACGGTTTACAGGTTTATTTAATTTATTTATCTGTTTCTGCATTTTCATGTCTGTCAGTATATAAATCTTGAAAATTATTCTTGGAGGCCAAAAAATTCATTTCTTTGTATTTTATGTATAATCGTGAGTTTATTCATATGATGTAAATTTTTGGTAATTTTTGGGCATTTATTTGTATTTTTTGTTATTATATTGGCTTTATTGGATATTCTGTAAATTAACATTTAAAAATACTTTTATAGTCTAAAAATTATAAATAAAATTTGTACCATGTCAGTAGAGCCATAAGGGTCGTATGATAATTTTTGTGTTATTTTATTGATTGTACTTATTAGTTTATTAATTATTATTGTGTTTTTGTTATGAGTTTGAGGATATTCTTTTTAATTATTCAAGAGCTTGTTAATCAGAAATAATTTGTGACCTTTTATTTTCTTGGAAGCTGGTGTTTAGTAGGTTACTGTGAGTATTATTGGGTATCAATATGTTTATGTTTGGTTTATGTAAAAATAATTAGTTGTGTACGTTTCATTTATTTAATAAGCCTTGGAGTTAATTGGTGATCTTATTTGATAGGATGCATTTCTGATTGAACTGTTAGTGCTGTAAAAACTAGTTTATTATCATTCTTGATGCTTAGAGATGTTAAAAGTATTTATTGTTGGAGACATTTGTTGTAAGTTTGTAAGTTACTATTTTGAGGAATTTTGAAGATTTTTTTTTTTTGATGAATCATGGGTATAAGGCCGGGTGGCATCCCTTCTCTCTTCTTTTTGAAGAATGGTTTTGAGTTGGTGGATACTTTTGGATTTCATTTATTTTATTTTGAGATAAGAACATCCGGTGGCATAGATGTAGTCCCCGGTGAAGAACATGCCAACAACCTGGTTTTAGAACTAGGGGTAAACCTGGGTTAATTGTTGTCGTCCGAGAGGTCAGGGAGTTCTACGTGTTCTACCCTGCATCGGGATTTTGGCCATTCTTAGACACAAGCAGTGGGGAACATAAGCCCATAGACTGACCTAGAGATTGCGATTTGACAAACCTTAGGAAGTGATTTGCGATTCACTCGCGTTCGGTTTCCGACTCAATAACTTGTTGTACTTTGGTTTTATTATTATTTAAGTATCCTAGAGTTGATTTACTCACTATATCTTGTTTACTTGATGTTGACTATCACTTGTATCACTTGTATCACTTGTGAGCTTTATGGTTTTGGATGTATGTTATTGTTGTCATGATCGTATGCTTTCCTTTCTTATTAATCTAAATCTGAATCATGCTTTGATTTCTTTTGTTCTGGGAGAACTGCTAGTTACTCCCCACTGACTGTGGAATTATTTAATATATCCTTGCATATGGAAATGACTGCTAGACTTGTGACTGCTTGGGCTAGCAGAGTGTGGGTTCGTAGTGAGATGAAGCTTCTGGTAGTCTTTTTGGTAGATGAGTTCTATGCAGACAATAGAGAGTCCTATGTTATGCTAGGTCTCAAAGACATTTAGTTTTTATTTGACTTTTAATGGGAGACTTGCATGTCTCGTAGTTTTGGATGATGTTATGTTATGATTTGGGATGTTCCTTTTTATTAGAACCATTATGTTTTTAGATATTACTTTTGGAAGCTATGAAAATTTGGTTTGAGGTTATCTTTAATTATTGTTTTAGAGTAGCATAACCGTCCAGACGTTATTTCCGCTAACGTCTTTTTAGTAAATCTTGATTAGATATTATTTAGTATCTTAGTAGTAGAAGGACGGGGTGTTACAGTTGATATCAGAGCAAAGTTAGCCGAGACCCTTACTTAGTCACTAAGAAACTCCCAGGAAATGTGTAGTTGAAGTAACTAGGATCATTAGAATCTTAGGCTTCAAGAAAAGTAGTGGTGAGAGGGTCACTTGGGTAGGAAACCACGGGAAAATATTTTTCTTACTTTGATGTGATAAGTTGTTATTTACAGCTAATGATGTGTTAAGTACACTAGTACAAAGTTGGTCTAAGGTAAAATGTATGAAGTAACACTTTTCAAAATTCAATATTGTCGAATATATATGTAGCACCTTGGTAACACTTAATCAATATGTAACACATTTTTATAAGTACCATTTTAAAGTAACACTTTTTCAATTGAGTAACATTTTGATGTAACACTTTTAGATAGGTAACATCTTTAGGTAACACGTAATAGTCCTATTTTTTAAGAGCGTTTGTTAAATGCTAATTATATCTATTAAGTTAATTATGTATCGCATTTTCTTATTTTATTTGGACTGGAACATGTATTAATATTTGACGTGTTTGTAATATATTTATTTATTCAATTTTATGAAGTTGTTATTATATTATTAATTTTAAATTGTTTTGGGTTTTAGTTATTGAGTGGTATTTAGTCAAATAGGAAAATGAAGTTCGATTTCCTCCTTGCCTTTAGCCCATTTGTCGGTTTTGTCTTAAATCCATAAACCCATCTTCATTTAGAACCTCCTCGTCATTTATCACCCAAAGGCCAAAACCCCCACCCTCATGGCTTCTATCTCTCACCCGAAAACCTCAATCCTCCTTCCTCTCTCTCTCCTCGCATCTCACGCTCTCCTCCCCATGTCAGGCGCCGCCACTGCCTTTTGATTGCGGTGATGCTGCCGCCGTTATTGCCTGTGTTGCTGCCGCTATGAACCTTGTGCCGTCGTTACTGTTGTTGATGTTTCCCCTGCTGTTCTCTCTCCTATGTTCGTGTTCTGCAACGCGTTGCTGCCGCTGCTCTGATCCCCTTCTCTGCTGGTGCTAATTGGTTCCGCTGCTGTCGCCGTTGCCATAACTGCTGCTGTCGCGACCCTTTACGTCGGCGCTGTTTGGTTAATTTTTTATTTTCTTTGTTACCTAAATTTATTGCTTGGTTAGTTTTTTATTTTCTTTGCCTAAATTTTCTTGCTTCTGTTTTCATCTAAATTTAGTTGTTGATTTATAGAATGGACTTATGAATGATCTACGAACTTGTGGGATTTATAATGTGAATTATTATTTTGTTGCATTTGATTTTTGAGTTCACTTAAGCCAAACTCCAATGTCCAATATAGGACAAGGGAAGGTTGAAACTGTTTTGGGTCACTGGAACACCTTGGTTCTGATATTTTAAATCATATGAATCATTCTAGCTTCCTGCAGAGAATTAGAATTAGATATAGTAGCACATAATTGAGTTTTCCTTATATCACATAAACAGTAGTAGGAAGATAATTACCCAAAACTTGTGTGCTAGTAGTAATTTTTATGCATGCTGAATTGGGAATACCTTTTGGGTTAGTTAAAACTTAAAACTGGTTAGATGATTTTGAGGTAGTTCACTCTTTGCTTGACCAAATTGATCTCTTAAACGCCTACTTAATGACACTGTTATTCCAGTGGTTTTCGTTCCTTAAGAAATTATCAGTCAATTAGAGTTACTAGTTTCGTTCCCTAAGAAATTATCAGTCAATTAGTGATTGTTAGAAAGTGTTAGTTGTTTATGCACTAAGCTAGTTCCTTCTATTTGGCGGACTTTTGTTCGTCGATCCAAAATGATGGAAAGGCTGATGAAGGCTTTAGATTAGAGACACTTTTATGGTAGAGAAATGCGAAGAAATGCTTCAGATTCTTTCCTTTCCTCATAATTTATAATAGTTTATATTCTGTTGAAACTTCATATTCTTTCCTTTCCTCATAATTTCATTGCATTTTCTCTGAATTATATCCTAGAAATCAGTGACGTCAAGGTCTCACAAAATCTGCAGAAAATTAATCAACGTTTAGACTGTATTAGAACTTTGATTTGTTTTAGATCTTTTGATTTTGCAAAATCTGCAGAAAATTAAGTGACTAAAATTTACATGGTGTGCACTATCTTGGTACTGAAATTTTCATGGGTACTTGTGTTTCTAGCAGATTTTAGTATCATTCCACCACCAATGGTGGAACCATTGAACTACTTACATGCCGGTTAGTTGCATTTGTTAGTCTATCGACCTTTCTGGTTTGATTTTTTTTTTTTTTTTGCTTTAGTCTCATGTTAGCTGGTCCTAATATTGTTTGGTGCTTTCAACTCTATGCTCCAACAACTTTAGCGCATGCTCATGATGTCACATAGTACCCTTTTGAAAGGAACTTTCTAAGAGGTGTTTATTTTATTCTTAACACACAGGAAGAAATCAAGAAGATAAGCCTAAGCGGTACCAAGTAAAAAGATAAGCACACTATGGGTCCTATGAGCTTTGCAAGGAAAGAACATGAATTGGTAAGTTAATTACGATGAATAATAATCTCTTTGTTTTTATTTTCCTTATCATCCCTTGGTACGATCATGTAACTTTTATGTATCCCGAATTCTTTTATGTTTCCATGCTAGCATCAACAAGATATTGAGAAGAAATTACCATTTCAAGCACATTTGTACAAAGAGTTTCGAAAGAGGAAAGTGGACAAAATATACAAAACAGCTTACGAGCCTATTGAATACAATGTTGTAAGTTTGGTTGCCTTTACATTTAGTTAGGCTACGTTTTCCATCGCAACCTTAATTTGGTAGATATTTATATTGCTTTCATTATTTCTAGTGTAGGATAAGATAGAAGAAGTTTATATGCAAGCAGGTTGATGGAGATAAAGCATACTATGAAGTAATGGAGATTGATAATATATAATACTTGTTTTTCTTTTTAAAACAAGTATATCATCACTAGTCTTCTTATCATATAAGACTTTGAAGATTTTTATTTTTTTTGTTAATATTGCAGGACGATGAAGATAATGGATTAGGGTTCCAAGTAGGCATGATGCTTCGAGAAACATGCATGCATGGATAGAGTGATGGAATTGAAGACGAAAGAAAGAAATGACCATAAGATTGATTTAGGTTTATTTTGGGAGTTATATCATGACTGAATTTTCATATGAACTATATATATTTGAACGCAATAGTATATTTTCAATTGATGAATACTACACTCTGGCTCATTCTTTACAATAACCATCGAATATTTGTACTCATTTATATCTATAATATCATCCTATTTCCTCTTCGTTATTACGTTTATAAGTTTTAGTATTATTATCATTGTATGTTTGCTGACAAATTTAAAAATGTTACTATACGACAAGTGAAATAGAAGTGTTACTATAAAGCTAGCTAACAAGTGATACATATGTTGATTTATAACGATACATAATATCTAATAAAGTGTTCCTATAATTCAAGAGATGACATAGAAAATGCTACTATAGATGAAAAAGTGTTACCTAAAAAATTATAAGTAACACTATAAAATTGCTACTTTAGTTTAAAAAAAGTGTTACATTAGAGAATTTTAAGTAACACTTGAGAAAGTGAAACATTAGCTTCAGAAAGTGCTACCTTAGAGAATAAGTAGCACGGGCAGACGTTTCACTTATAAAAGTGTTACCTATTGCCTAAAGCAACACTTTCAGGCCTTTAAGTAACACTTTTGGGGTGATACTTTATGCCAATTATGCACTAGTGGTAATGAATGTTTAACTTGTGTTTGTAGAATTCCGCCTCGAGGTTTGACTAGTACTAGAAAGGAGGCTGCCCGGAATAGGCGCCAAGCACTTGAGAACGCTATCATAGCTATGGCTAATCAGTCTACTGCTCCGCCTAATGGGCAATCTGTCTTTGAACGATTTGACCGTCACCGTCCACCTACTTTTGATGGGACTTCTGATCCTGTTGTGCTAGAAGGGTGGATAAGAGAGATGGAGAAACTGTTTGCTGCTACTGGTTGCCCTGCTGCTGAAATGGTGTCTATTGGTACCTACTATCTGAAGATGGAAGCTGATAACTGGTGGAGTACTGTTCGTGCAAGATGCATGGCTACACCGGGTTTTGGATGGGAGAGTTTCGTATTAAGCTGAAAGAGAGGTTTTATCCTGATGAGCTCTGAAGGCAGAAGCAAGAAGAGTTCTTAACTCTGCCTCAGGGTACTCTGAGTGTGCAGGAGTACACTGATAAGTTCACCGAGCTGTCCAGGTTTGCTACCACAGTTGTACCTATTGAAAGCTGAGCGTGTGAAAAGGTACATCAAGATAATGGATCCTAGGGTGAGGACCCATGTTTTGAGTTCGGGTGCTTCGACTTTCTAGGGAGCCTATGAGATAGCTCTGAGTATTCAGGCCTCTTTGAAAGAGGAGGATTCTGCTAAGGTGGTTGCTGCTAAGAAGCCTGCTGCTACCTATGTTCAGTTCCCGGCCAAGAAGCCGAGGTATGAGCCGTCTGGTCGAGGAGGTTATAAACAGGGTTCTAGATCTGGTTATCGTCCGAGTTTTGATCCGAGCAAGTGTCGAATCTGTGGTAAGGCTGCTCATCCAGGGAAGAACTGTGATGGATCGATTGTTGTTTGTTTCTATTGCAAGGAGGTGGGGCACAAGTCTTTCCAGTGTTCTAAGAATCCTAGAGCTCCGTCTTATTCTGCTGGTCCTGCTAAGCCAGTTGATTCTTTTGCTCCTCCGAAGAACAGGATTTATGTGATGACACAAGCTGAAGCCGAAGTCCATCCTGATGTCATCTCTGGTACTTTTCTTGTAAATAATACCCCTGCTTTTGTTCTGTTCGATACTGGTGCTACTGTATCTTTTGTTGCTAGTTCCTTCGTTCGAAAAGCTAATCTTTCCTCTAGATCTCCTGTTAAGTCCCTAATATCTCTTCCGTCTGGTGAGAATTATCCCTGTCATTCTGAGTTTAAGGGCGTGCCTGTCAGCATTATGGGTTCTGAGTTGCCAGCTGATCTTAAAGAGTTTCCAATGTCAGAGTTTGATGTGATCCTCGGAATAGACTGGTTATCGAAGTATCATGCCTGCATTTGGTGCCGTGATCAGAAGGTGGGGTTCCGAGATTCTAAGGGAAAAAAGGATTTCTTATTCTGGCGTTGTAGTGAAGAAGGGTGTTAAGTGGGTGTCCGCTTTGAGAATGCGAAAGATGCGTCAAAAAGGTAATGTGGTATACCTTTGCATGGTGAGGGATTTGTCATCTGAAGATCAGCTCGAGAGTATTCCGGTAGTTTGGGATTATCCTGATGTTTGCCAGGTATTCCTCCTGAAAGAGATGTGAAGTTCTGCATTGATTTAGTACCGGGTACTGCTCCTATATCCAAGGCTCCGTATAGAATGGCGCCGTCTAAATTGCAAGAGTTGAAGACTCAATTGCAAGAGTTGATAGATTAGGGCTTCATAAGGCCTAGTGTGTCCCCTTGGGGTGCTCCTGTTCTGTTTGTCAAGAAGAAAGACGGGAGTATGCGTCTGTGCATCGATTACCGTGAGCTGAATAAGGTAACAATCAAGAATAAATATCCGTTGCCTCGCATTGAAGATCTGTTTGATCAATTAAAAGGTGCTGGAGTATTTTCCAAGATTGATCTGAGATCCGGATATCATCAAATTCCCGTTAAGAAGGAGGATATTCCGAAGACTGCTTTCCGCACCAGGTATGGGCACCATGAATTTGAAGTGATACCATTTGGTCTCACGAATGCTCCTGCGATTTTCATGGATCAAATGAATCGCTCTTTCCACGAGTACTTGGATACTTGTGTGGTCGTGTTTATCGATGATATTCTCGTTTACTCTAAGGATGAGAAGGAGCATGAGAAACATTTGAGACTGGTGTTGGATGTTCTGCGCAAGCAAAAGTGGTTCGCAAAGCTGTCTAAGTGCGATTTCTGGCTGAAGGAAGTTGCTTTTCTAGGGCATGTAATCAACAAGGAAGGAGTTAAGGTGGATCCCGCTAAGATCAAGGCTGTTGTCGAGTGGGAGAGTCCTAAGAATGTGATCGAGGTTCGGAGTTTTTTGGGTCTGGCTGGCTATTATAGGAGGTTCGTTCAAGATTTCTCCAAGATGGCTCAATCTCTGACTCACTTGATGCGCAAGGACTGCAAGTTCGTCTGGTCTGAGGATTGTGAAGGGGCAATTCTGAATTTGAAAAAGAATTTGACCTCTCCTCCTATTCTTACCTTGCCATCTGAGGGCGTTGGGTATTAAGTGTTCAGTGATGCATCGAAGAATGGTCTGGGTTATGTTTTGATGCAACAAGGGAAGGTAATAGCCTATGGTTCGAGGCAGCTGAAGGTGCATGAGAGGAATTACCCGACCCATGATCTAGAGTTAGCGGCTGTGGTGTTTGCACTAAAGATATGGCGACACAATCTGTATGGTTTTCCGTGTAAGGTGTATACTGACCACAAGAGCCTGAAGTACATCTTCACTCGAGCGATCTTAACATGAGGTAGAGAAGGTGGCTTGAATTGATCAAGGATTATGATCTGACCCTGGATTACCAAGAGGGTAAGGCGAATAAAGTAGCAGATGCTCTGAGTCGCAAGAGTAAGCATTCATTAAACGCTGCTATGGTGGTGCCTCGTGAATTGTGTGAAGAGTTTCGCAAGCTTGATATCGAGGTTGTTCCTCAGGGTTATGTGTCTGCATTGTTGGGTTCCATGAGTGCTAAGCCTGAGTTGTTCCAGGAGTAAGAAAAAAGGTGATCCGAAGCTGAGAAGATCCGTGAAGCAAAGATGCAAGGTCGTGTAGAGAATTTAAGATATGTGCTGATGATAGCTTGAGGTTTATGGGGCGTTGGTGTGTGCTGACAGGCTAAAGTCGTATCACCTTATCAAAAATAACCTAAAGTCCACTAACAAGTAGTCAGGGAAGTCAGGATCGAATCCACAGGGAGAAAGTTATATTATTGTATCTGAATTCTAATATTATACTAACTAAATCAGTTGAAAATGGGTGTGTGACTAAACTAATAGGCAAATGATAGAACTAAATATGAAGGTATGAATCAATTAATAAAGAACTAGGACTATGGATCACTATGCATACAATTCGGGAAATCAGAGATGAATAATAATCACCACAATAAGTCAATTTATCTAGGGCACATGTAATTTCTCTCGAACATTACCTCCCTCAAAGATCACCTAGCCGCTCTCGCATGGTCAAGGATCACTATGCCTAATGATTGAAAGCCTATACTAAATCTCTCCTCTCGAAGTAGATTCAATATTGCGATAATAGAAATACAAATCAGGCCTAATTTATAAATCTAGCATGAACGATTCAATCACAGGAAACAATTGAAATATAGGGTAATTATACTAATCTATCAATCCTTCATTGCATACATAGATCCCCACAATCCTAGAAATAAAACTACTCACTCATGCTTGAGAAAACAATAACAAATTTCATATAAAAATCCATACTTTGAACTATTGCAAATAACTAAGAAACTAATCTAATAAATAATAGAGAAAGCAAATAAATATGAAGAGAATAAAGAAGAAGATTACCAAATTAATGAACTATATTAAACTTGCGAATAATCCAAAGGTTCAATCTTGAATCACAATGAAGAGTAGTAAAAAGCTAGGGTTCTTGAGAGAAATTATGAGAAATTAAGAGCTAAAACAAAAGATAAAACAAAAGATGCAATGACTTTCCTATTTATACTAAGTAGCCCGACATTCATTAAATGAGCGCACGGAACAGTCGCCCGATCGGGCCAAGTCAGCCCGATCAAATCGGGCTCAATAAACGCATCAGCGCCCAAAATGACCATCGCCCGATGCAATCGGGCGAACACGCCCGATCCAATCGGGCGAGATCCTTTTCCTCTTGTTTTCAACTCTAGAACGCCACCAGGTCAATTTGTTCTCGGGCCCGATCGGGCTGAGCCGCCCGATCCTATCGGGCGAGAAAACTGCTACTTTGCGTCAACTTGCGAAGGCTGTATCTCTCAAACCAGAAGTTCGTTTGGGGCGTGTGACCTATCATTGGAAAGATCTTTAAGTCTAGTTTCCAACCCAACTGGAATTTCTTGATTATCAATTTTGTATCAAAAGTTATGATCAAAATGGTGAACAAGTGTCAGTTTTGGCACTTCTTTCACTAACTCTTTGCTTCATTCCAACTCGAAATTGTCCCAAACGGATGCATTGTGATCCTTGTGCAAGCTATCTCCATCCTCAATGATTAAAAGGCTTGATTTAGATAATCATAATCAATTTGCATCAAAATAACCTGAAAATCATCGAAACACGCAAACGGGGAGTAGTAGAGCAAAACTTGAGTAAATCATGCAAATATGCACCTAAATGATCTAATATGAACTAGAAATGCAACCTAAATGCACCTAAATATCTATATAAAACCATATCATCATGTGCCCACTGATGGTGAGCTTAAGAGAAAGATTCTCAAGGAAGCTCATAGTACTCCTTATTCAGTTCATCCCGGGGGTGACAAGCTCTATAAGGATCTGAAGGCTAATATTTGGTGGCCTGGTATGAAGAGAGAGGTTGCAGAGTTCGTAGCTAGGTGTTTGGTCTGTCAGAAGGTGAAAATTGAGCATCAGAGGCCTGGTGGTTTGTTGCAACCTTTGCCTATTCCTGCTTGGAAGTTCGACTCGATCTCGATGGATTTCGTGATGGGTTTGCCTAGAGCTGCTGGTGGTTTGTGGATTGGTTGACCAAAGTGGCTCGTTTTATTGCGATGAAGAACACTTGGTCTATGGAAGACTTAGCTGAAGCTTATGCTAATGAGATCACTCGTCTTCATGGGGTTCCCAAAGACATTGTCTCTGACCGTGATCTGCGATTTCTATCCCATTTCTGGACCGCTTTGCAAGAGGCTTTTGGTTCGAAGTTGAAGCTTAGTACTGCATTTGATGCAGCTACCGATGGTCAGACTGAGAGAACTATTCAGACCTTGGAAGATATGCTTCGTGCTTGTGCCTTGGAATTTCAACAGTCTTGGGTCAAGTCACTTAGCCTGGTGGAGTTCTCTTATAACAACAGCTATCAAGGTAGTATCCAAATGGCTCCGTATGAGGCTCTCTATGGAAGGAAGTGTCATAGTCCTACTTGTTGGAGCGACATCAGTGACTCATTGATTTTGGGCCCGGAGTTAATTCAGGATACAGTTGAGCAGGTGAAAGTAATTTAAGCGAAGATGAAGGCTGCTCAAGATAGGCAGAAGTCGTATGCTGATTTGCGTCGGAAACCTATTTCCTTTGAGGTGGGAGATAAGGTGCTTCCGAAGGTTTCTCCTATGAAGGGAGTAATGCGGTTTGGTCAAAAGGGCAAGTTCAGTCCGAAGTACGTAGGTCCTTGTGAGATTCTTGAAAGAATTGGGGAGGTCGCGTATCGTTTGGCTTTGCCGCCAGAGCTGTCGAAATTCATGATGTATATCATGTGTCGCAGTTGCGCTGGTATCGTAGTGATCCTTCGCATGTGATCCCTGTTGAGTCGGTACCAGTCGAGCGGAATTTGACTTTTGAAGAGCGACCTGTTCGTATATTGGACTGTCAAAATCGTGCTCTTAGAAGGAAGGTGATTCCCTTGGTTAAAGTACTCTGGAGAAGTCAAAAGTACGAAGAAGCTACTTGGGAAACCGAAGAGTCGATGCGACTGAAATACCCGGAACTATTCATTTCAGGTATTCTTTGTGTGCTTGTCTTGTTTGTGTGTTTTCGAAGTTTCGAGGACGAAACTTTATTTAAGGAGGGGAGATTGTAACAACCCATAATTTTGCTCCTAGTTTTTTTCGCAAAAGTTTTCCCTAAAACTATTATTTTCTCAACATTAATGATTTTTATTATTATAATTTTGGGAGCCAAATTATTATTTTTATTTTTATGGCGTGCTAATGTGTCTATTATATTTATATTTATAATATAATTTATTAGAATTATTTTCATTATTAAGTATTTTCAAAGTTTAGGCGCGATTTAGGAAATTATCGATTTATCGCGTAACGGACTTTTGATGCATGGATCTTTGATGACTTGGGCCGAATTTTTTTTTGGTGTGGTTGGGCTGGACAGCCGACTAGGTGGAGGGAGAAGGGAGAAGCTTTTCTTCTTTCATTTCTTTTATTTTATTTTTGATGACTCTTTGTATTTTGTAACCTCCATAACCTCCCTCATCATTTCTCCTAATGAATCCATTTATTTCATCCTTTAAACACTCTAAATCTGATTAAAAATCAGAACTCCATTGCTGCCATATTCAAAAAATTCAGACATCATCATCTTCATCATTCTCTCAAATATTTCCATTTCTACTCTTCATCAATTGTTCGTGACTTGTTCTATTTGCCTCTTTCTTGTACGTGGTGCTTTGGGGATTGAAGAAGGAGAAGGGTGCACGCCTATAACGGGATTTTCCAGTAATATTCAGCTCACCTCCGACGATCCAGGTAACTAGTAGTTATCTTAGAACAATAGTGATTAGGGTATTATTCGGTATTAGATTAATTATTACACTAGGAATTGTTTAAAATACTTTTTGAATGAAATTATTGATGAAATTTGAAGTGAATATACTTGATGCATGCTATATGAATATTGAGGATATCCCTTTTAATTATTCAAGAGCTTGTTAATCAGAAATAATTTGTGACCTTTTATGTTCTTGGAAGCTGGTGTTTAGTAGGTTGCTGTGAGTATTATTGGGTATCAGTATGTTTATGTTTGGTTTATGTAAAAATGATTAGTTGTGTACGTTTCTTTTATTTAATAAGCCTTGGAGTTAATTGGTGATCTTATTTGATAGGTTGCAAATTTTGATTGAACTGTTAGTGTTGTAAAAACTAGTTTATTATCATTGTTGATGCTTAGAGATGTTCAAAGTATTTATTGTTGGAGACATTTGTTGTATGTTTGTAAGTTACTATTTTGAGGAATTTTGAAGAATTGTATTTTTTTTTTATGAATCATGGGTATAAGGCCGGGTGGCATCCCTCTCTCTTCTTTTTGAAGAATGGTTTTGAGTTGGTGGATACTTTTGGATTTTATTTATTTTATTTTGAGATAAGAACATCCGGTGGGATAGATGTAGTCCCCGGTGAAGAACATGCCAACCACCTGGTTTTAGAACTATGGGTAAACCTGGGTTAATTGTTGTCGTCCGAGAGGTCAGGGAGTTCTGCGTGTTCTACCTTGCATCGGGAGTTTGGCCATTTTTAGACACAGGCAGTGGGGAACATAAGCCCATAGACTGACCTGGAGATTGCGATCTGACAAACCTTAGGAAGTGATTTGCGATTCACTCGCGTTCGGTTTCCGACTCAATAACTTGATGTACTTTGGTTTTATTATTATTTAAGTATCCTAGAGTTGATTTACTCACTATATCTTGTTTACTTGATGTTGACTATCACTTGTATCACTTGTGAGCTTTATGGTTTTGGATGTATGTTATTGTTATCATGATCGTATGCTTTCCTTTCTTATTAATCTATGTCTGAATCATGCTTTGATATCTTTTGTTCTGGGAGAACTGCTAGTTACTCCCCACTGACTGTGGAATTAATTAATATATCCTTGCACATGGAAATGACTGCTAGACTTGTGACTGCTTGGGCTAGCAGAATGTGGGTTGGTAGTGAGAGGAAGCTTCTGGTAGTCTTTTTGGTAGATGAGTTCTATGCAGACAATAGAGAGTCCTATGTTATGCTAGGTCTCAAAGACATTTAGTTTTTATTTGAGTTTTTATGGGAGACTTGCATGTCTCGTAGTTTTGGATGATGTTATGTTATGATTTGGGATGTTCCTTTTTATTAGAACTATAATGTTTTTAGATATTACTTTTGGAAGCTATGAAACTTTGGTTTGAGGTTATCTTTAATTATTGTTTTAGATTAGCATAACCGCACTGACGTTATTTCCGCTAACGTCTTTTTAGTAAATCTTGATTAGATATTGTTTAGCATCTTAGTAGTAGAAGGACGGGGTGTTAAAGCTTGAGTTGCATATGCTTCGCGTTTTATAAGTCAAGGGCCTAAGCGAGCCCATAAATAGATATGATGTTGTATCTGTGTGGGTTTTAGAACCCAAGATGTCATGTATGGGGTCGTAATGAAGTCCTTATATCAATAGGCTTGGACTTGGAGCCCATGATTTTTTGGGTGGACCAGTGATGAATCCCCTAGTAAGATGGAGTTGACGAAGTACTAAGCTAGATTGCTTTATTTTGAAGATATCGCTTCACGCTTAGTGGAAGTTTCGACCAAAGATTCCATATAGGGTTCCTAAGGTGATAAGACAAGAAAGACCCAAGAAAGGAACACTCGAAAGATGAGGCGTGGTCATAGCGCTGAGTGTTGAAAGGTTTTGCTAAGGTTGGCTTAGAAGAGATAATGTAGCTGAGAAAACGACAATGGATAAGAAATCCAAGAGGACAGAGCCATAATGAATTACCCACGCAATAAGGTAGGCTAATGATGCAGGTTCAAATCCCAGTCTAGTTCTAAGGGTAAGGGATGAGCATTAAAAATTCATGATTTTTTTTTGGGCGATCGCGCATTTCTCAAAGGCCTAGGCGAGCCTTAAAAACATGTGTAGACACCAAATTTTGAACCCCATTTTCGGATAAATAAAAGTTTTGAGAAATAAAAATAACAAAATCATCATGCATCGTGGAGCGCGCTCCCCGAATCGCAAGTTCCATTCCGTCGCACGATTTTTCCATTTTTGCATATTAATCATATAATTTCGGCTTAGAAATATAATTTTCGTGAGTCGTAGTCAATACTACCACCACCGTTTTAATAAAATGATTCATATTATAATCATGCTCGTTTTTATTAATTCGACGAGTTTTCATTAATTGTCGTAAGTTAGTCTTTCGAAAAAATAAAAACAAGTCGCGATTAGGCGTCGGGATTTTAGTCGTATCCCAAAACCGGCATTAATCAGTGTACTTGATGATCAAGTCATTGTTCATTGGATAAAGAATAAGAATATATTCTTTATTCACTAAACACATCTTTTATCCATTAGTTAGAGAATAAGAATCATGAAAAGATGTGAGAATAAGAATAAAATCCCATGTGTAAGAGGGGGAAATCCGGATTTTTTCTGGAAAGGTCAGGTGTGCGCCAAGCACACAATCATGCGCTAGACGCTTGATTGTGCGCCTAGCGCACAAGCTAGCACTGCTCCAGACGCAGAGCCTTGCGCCTAGCGCAAGGTGCTGTGCCTAGCGCAGCTTCCTGCGCTAGGCGCAGCATTCTGATCAGTTTCGTTTGCAGGATTTCCAATGCAATTTTATTTATTAGGATGTTTTAGGAAGAATATTTTCTGAAAATCTGATCTTGCCTCATTAATTGGAAAATCTAATAAGAATATTTATGTTTCCTAAGAGATTTGATGATGTCATTAGGGTGAGGTCATTAGAGTGATGTCATTAGGGTGATTAAGAATGAAGTAAATCAGATTTTTTTTGATGAAAAATCTGATTTTCTACCACTTTGAAACGCTAGTTCACTTCCTTCATTTCTCTATAACTACCGTCCAAAATTCGCTTCAAAACCAAGTTGAAAAGGAGTTCAACTTAAATTCAACTTCACTCTCTACTACTCTTCTCCTCCTTAATCTTTTCATCTAAGTAAAAGTCTTAATTAGTAAGTAAGCAAGTTGAAAACAATTCAACTTCACACTCATCTTCTCCTCTCCTCTAAAGAAATCATACTTAGGAAAAGAAAGAAAAGTTAGAAGATAATTAGTAAGTAAAAGAAGTTCATCAAAAGGAAAAAACACAAAAAAGAGTTTAAGTTTGCAATTAAGAAGATTTAGAAACTCACTTAGAAATTAAGAAAAATCACAAAAAAGGTAGAAAAATTTGCAAAAATGAAGTGCATCATTGAGCTAGCAAGTTAAAGTTGAAGTTCTTGTTATTTTGATTATCTTCTTAATCATCTACTAACTCTTTCCTTGTTTTCCTCTTATCATTTTTTAATCTTTGGAGTGATTTGGGTATGTGGAAGTCCTAATAGGTTCCCAACCTTAAATCACCCCACCTAGAATAGTCACCTCTAATGGGGTGACTCTTAGGAAACAATGTGATTATTTTATTTTCCTTAATCAAGTTGTTATTCATCACCAAAAATGATTTCATAAAAAATTCAAGAAAAATTGTGTAAAAACATCTCCATATAAAAAAATGAGATGCTTAATTATAGTCAATTTTACTTTCCTATCTTATTTCATTTTTTCGTCTGCATTAACTAATTAGTTCGTAGGATTTAATACTTTTTCTATGAAATGAAAGATGTTTCCATCAACTGGCTTTGGAATTTCTAAAAAACAATTTTTGTGTAAATAATGAAAAATTATACAAATTTGTTGTGCAAAACTGATTTTGTCCAGTACCACCTAAGCTTGTTCTGTCAATAAAGTTGAAAATAAAATCATTTAGATAAAACTAAAAACATAAAGTTTGAAGAAAACATCAGTAGATTTTCAAAAATATAAAAATCATGTTCATATGAATTTTATACAGTTTTACATCATTATTACAAAAATGTTCATGTAATTCACAAAATTCCAGAAAACCGATTTTCTCTTCAGTTAAGAAAATAAATAAAAAATGGTCTTAAAAGTGTCCAATTCAAGTGAAAATTTCCAGTCTAGTTCCTCAAAATGTCTAGAATGTTCATACCAAATTTCACTTCAAAATAAATTCAATAAGTTGGATCTCAAAGAACAAGTTGAATAAAGGTCCTCTTTTCACCAGTGTGAGTATAAAATTCACTATAATTCAAGTGTTCACTAAAAAATTGTGAAGTTTTGATACAATATAAAGAACTCACTGATCTATCCATAGATGTATCATATGATCAATTTAACACTTTGTACAGAAAGTTATGATTTTTGTAAGTCAGTATAAGAACAAATAGGCAATCTGGAAAATGAAATAAAGTGATTGACTCAACTTTCATAAAAATGTTTTCTTTTCATACGAAAATGTGAATAAAAAATCGTGAATTCCTTAAGTTTATCTTAAAATGACTCATTTTATCATGTAAATAAAAATCATAAAAATTGTCATAAAAAATCAAAATCAAAGAGGTTAATTAATCTTTAATTTTCACAAGTTTATAAATAAACATGAATTCCAAAGCCCATTCAAGGAAATGAAGATCAAGGAGCATCATGGCAAAGATCAAGATTGAAGATTTGTATAGATCATAGATTTTGTACATTTTGTTGTAATAATGATTCTTTGTAAATAGTTATTGCATCACTCAATTAATAAAAAAAACATGGAGATGTTTATGCATAATTTTCATAAATAACTCCACAACTCTTTTTAATAAAATGAGCAACCAATGTTATAAATATTGCATGTGGGCCAATATATCATAGTATATGAATCAAATGATCCAATCTCAATTAAGAGGAAAAATTGCAAATCTAACTAAGTTAAATTGTATGATGATCCATCTTACATTTTAAAAATGTGTACTCCAAATTCAAATGGATTAATCATATAATTTGACATAATTAGATTGGTAATTATGATCTCCGAATTGACTTTAGGTCGTTTCACGTGTCTCACTTTAAATGGCCAAATTCCAATTAGCCAAACACAAATCTCCAAATTCAATCTCAAATTGATCATTTCTCTCCAAATGACTTAATAATCTTCAATTAAGATTATTTCTCAAAAGCCTTCAATTAGGAAGCAAACCTTCTAAGACCTCTCGAAAATCATACATGATCACTATTAAGGTGGTTATTTCAATCCCCGATTAATCGCTAATTAGAGCGGTTGACACAAACTTCTTTTAATCACTAATCGGAGAGATTACCTTAAAGCCCTAATAATTGTTAATTAAGACGATTATTCTTCTCATTTTTAATCACTAATTAGAGAGATTATTTCAAACCCTAATAATCGTTAATTAGGACGATTATTTTCCTCATTTAATCACTTATTAGGGTGATTATTTTAAACCTTGATTAACCACCAATTAGGGTGATTAGCTTAACCTTTCATCATATTTAATCACTAATTAGAGTGATTATCTTAAACCTCAATAATCATCAATTAGGGGTGATAATTTCCTAACCTTCATTGTTAATCACTAATCAAGGTGATTATCTTTCCTTAAATAATCACTAATTAGGGTGGTTACTTATTTCCTTCCTTATTAATCACTAATTAAGGTGGTTATCTTAATCTTTCATATTTAATCACTAATTAAGGTGATTATCATAACCCCACTTTAATCATTAATTGGAGTGATTACCTCATTTCAAATAGATTTGTTTAATTCTAAAAGTGAGTTATTCATAATCTATTCCTATCTTCTTCCCCCAGTGGAATTGGCCATTTAGGGTGAGACATATGCTCGAACTACGACGGTTTTGATTGGTACATAGTGCAACATCAGTGCTCAAACCTACCATGTACAAATGATATATTAGTCCTAAATAAAAATGGTTAATGTGTATATGTGCAAATTATGTGATTTTATTTCTTTTTAATAGCCATGATTACTTTAAAATGGAAAATAACGCATTTAGTAAGAGCCCGTTCTTTAGAACGGAAAAGGAGACGAGTTCCAGACGTTCGTTTTAAATGATTTTTCTTGAAATTGATTTTAAAACGATTTATTAAATAAATTTGTCCCTATTCAGATATTAATAGGGTGGTGACTTCCAAGTTTTCTAAAACTCAAAGTCCAATGAGAGACTTTCGTGGGATTTAGACCGTTAATTAAGACAGTCGAAAATCGGATACCACAGGCTGGCGACTTCACTGGGGAAAGTACTTCCACTTGAAGTATATGAGGTTTAAACCTGAGCGATGCGTTATTTTCCATATGTATATATAATAAAGAAAGTTAATCATGGCTATTCACAATTTAATTTTTGTATATAGCATGCTTATGTGAAAATTACGTGTGCTTGGTAGTTTAATCGATCCATACACGTGCACTCTTTTTAACCATTTTCTTATTAGGTCTGATACCTCTGTCTATTTGGCAAGGGTCAGAATTTTAGAATAACAAATTAATGAATTAAGGGCGTAAAACCTGCATCCGCGAGCTATTGCGACCGGCTCTGTCAGGAGCGTTCACCCTCGATGGACACAATGGAAGTGACTCGAGGCCACTTTAACATAATCTCTCCTTAACCTTTTAGCTCAATGGATTTCTTGACAGACTTTTTAGGACTTAAAGGATAGCCGCAATGGCTGTGCGTCACGCAACAGTGTTGCGAACGGCGCAAAGCTGTGCGTTTTTTAAAAACCTCCCCAGTGAAGTCGCCAAATTGTAGGCGTGTTTTTATTCGCCTACATGGGATGATCGCGTATTTGACTACTTCATTGTAAAGGTTTTATTGAAAACATTTTGAAGTCACCAACAAGTCTTTAAAGGAAGACTTATAAACCTAATTGGATATTGGGAAATCATATGGACAACTTAGGTACTTATCCAATGTAGATTTTCCCGTCGTGACTCCATTAATGGTCAATGAACCATATTTTGAGTTCGGGGGTGAGGGTACGAAAAAGATCAGGAATCAAATTCGCCCATTGATGGCCTTTACTTAATATCGATTCACGTCATGTTTTATGCAATTAAATAACCAAGCAACGCCTTTAATGCAATGTATAGTTAATCTATGTTTTTGGTGGCATGTTATTAAACAATCAAATTATAGGGAACCTAATAGGTTGTCCAATTATCTGAATTTAATGTTAGAACAATTTTCTAGGTCTTTGATTAGCAATAAGAATCATGTGAGCTGATGAAAGCGTAAAACATATAATCATGCATATGAGTAATAATAATATAATAGAAAAAGAAATAGAAAAAGAATAAAGGTTAGAGAAGAATGTACATTATAGCGTTAATTCCTTCGAGATCTACATCATGACAAGTAGATTGTTAGTAAAACAAGAATTAAATTGGAATTGACCCTCAGGAATTATAGTTTTGTCGTTTGGGTCTTATGCAATGATTTTCAAGATGAGCAATCTTGAAGCTTGAAATAAGAAATTCGAATGTGTTTGAATGTATTTGAATGTATTTAAATATGAGTTTGAGTGTTTGAAATTGAGTTTCAGTATAGGAGAGTATGTGGAGAAGTCGTAGGAAAGCATTGTGAAAAGTCGTTCGAAGAAACGAGGTATCTATAGGCAAAGGAAACCGAAAACGAATCGAAAAGATAAAATAACATTGTGCGCCTGACGCATTGACAGATGTGTGTTAGACACAAAGCTTTGTGCCATGCGCACAACTTTGCGCCAGACGCACAACTTTTCGCCACGCGCACTTACTTTATGGCCAGTTATTTGATTTTTTAAGATTTTTTTATCCTTTGATAAAAATCTATCCTTTGAAATCCGAAATCAGCTACCTTTTAGGAATAAAATTCTGATTTTTGAAATATCCTTTTAAAAATTTATTATGAAGAATAATTAATATTAAAATATTCAAAATACAATTAATTATAAGGAATGATATTTTCGAAATGCTTTTTGGTTTAGCTTGTTCGATTGCTTTTCCTTTGGACCGAACCAATTAGGACGACGGTATGTTTCATCATTGGGTACTCGATGGGAAGACATGGTTTTGTGTCTACAATCACACCTATAAATAAATTTTTCTTCTTCTTATAAATTAAATGTTCACTAACAATTTGTGTTTGCATGCTCATTAAAGACTAAGTTCTCTTGGGATCCTTCAATGACTTCAATGGTAAAGAAAGGATAGCAGCAAAAGTGTTCTAGGTGATTAATTTGAGTGGTGTGTAAGATGTTGAAAGCAAAAGGCTATCGTGCAAAATGGTGTCATCCAAGCATAAAGCACTAAAGGAAAAAAGGCCAAGGGCTGCGGTAAAACAGCTGCGGTTATTTGAAAAACGCAGCCCTTAGACCACCCACGAAAAAATAATAAACTGAAATCTAAAGGGCTATCATTTTTACCATAACCGCAACCCTTCATCACTAAAGGCTGCGGATTTTACCATAACCTCAGCCGTTTTGTTTTTTTTTCTTTTATGTGCCCCTTTTTCTCTCCCTCTCCCTCTCACTCACACCACCTCACATTTTCTCTCTCCTCTTTCTCCTGCGTCCCTTCTCCTGCTCCCCTTCTCCAATTCCCTTCTTGAAGAAGAAAACCCCAAAAAACTCAACCCAAAAATTCATTTTGTGATTTTATGAATTGAAGAAGAACCCCCCCTCCCTAAAAGAAAACCCCAATTTCCTCTCTCTCGTGCGCGGTCCCCCTCCCCCTTCTGGGCTGTGGTCGCCGCTGTTCCTTGCCTCGCCGGTACCTCATCGCTTAGACCACTGTCTGCTAGGGTCTACTCCTCTGTCACGTGCGTCTCTCTCTCCTATGTCTGCTGGTGGTGCTGCTGCTCGTTGCCGGTGGTGGTGCCGCCACCGAGCTTTGTCTCTTGTTGGTACTATATGTAGGAATATATAGATGCAAATAGCGAAATTTCAGGAAACAATTTCCTAACATCTATCATAGGATCGCAAACATAATCAAACACATGAATCATTCAATAGGGATTAAATATCAAACCTTTGTAGCGTGATTTCCCTGTTGTATGCAAGCTTTGAAGATCTGAGAGCCCCAAGTGTTGCTCCTCTAATCAGTCCACGAGCACCAGTTGAACACCAACGTTTGCTAGAACGGAAGCGAGGAAATCTCTTGCTTTTGATGGTATAGGCGTCGGTTAGAAAGAGTAGTTTAGGGTTTCACTTTCTCTCTCTTGTGAAAAGAAACTGATTAATCAATTGATCACCTAAACCCTAATATTATATCCTATATATAATAGAAGAGTCATAGGCTAGTTAAGAGAACTAATTCTCCTCCTATTCCCCTTTGGACCGGCCCAATCCTAATCCTAAATGGATTTGGATTGCTTTGTTCAACTTGTGCTACAATGTGTGACTTCATTGGATTAATCTATTTTAGTTATAGGCCCAATCAATATTGTCCTATTAATCATATTTATTCTCTAGCAAGTAAATACGATTGCTAAGATAATTAACTTTATTATCTTCATAATATAATTCCTATTTATATTTAGTAATTGCCAGGATGTCTAAGGACATACTCCTTCAATCTCCCACTTGTCCGAAGACAAGAGCGCAATGTTAAATTCCTTAAGTCACTTAATGCCAAATTTGATAACACCATGTTATTCTCAAAATCCTGTTCAATAAGGATTAACTCTTTAATCCTATTCCGCATGGCCATGCAATTTTCCAGTTCTCGCTCATCAAGAGACCTAGACACCATTCCTATATAATAGGAGGACTTATCCACTCTTGTATGACCATAACTCCCACTTAATTCTTAGCCCACCTGATCACTGCCTTTATAACCTCCTTTTACGGCGCGGCGTTTAACAGTGTCAAAGTTAAACTAATTATGTTGTGGTTATTAAGACATACTCATGTCTAAGGAATCCACTAAATATAGTAGTTCGATTCTACTCTTAGAATCTAATTAGGTCAAGTCTCAATGTATCAACTATACATCCACCCGAAACTCAGGAGAGCTTTATATATTTTATATAAGCTCGGGGTAGGCTCGGAACCACCTGTGTGATGCAGGCCGAGACCTACTCGTTTTTCGGGGTTTTACTAATCAATTAGACATCTCTATCTCTCCATTGCCCATGGATTGCGCTATCAATTAATTATATACTAGTCTTTTAAATAAATCACTTATGTCCAATTTAGTGATTTAGACTAGGGACTTTAAATAAATTGTGATTTCAGTTCACTTTATAGGGTTCCATTATCAAAACGTTTTCGATAATCCTATTTGAAAACACAAATTATTTGGACATTTTATTTAATACTAAACCAAACAATTAAATAAGAAAAAAAAATTTATTGATAAACATTCAAAGCATAATAAATGTCTTTACAATTGTAAACATGATGTAAACAACCTAAAGCCATTCTCCCATATGCTTAAGCCCCATAGACCTAGTATGACACTCATGCTTAGGTGAGCAAGCGGTTTAGTCAGAGGATCTGCTACGTTATCCTCAGTATGAACCTTGCTTACTTTCACATCCTCTCTTGTAGTTTTCCAGCTTGACCCTTGCAAGAACCTTATCAATATATATTTCTTGACTAAGTCCAATCAGCCTTTCCGACCTATCTCTATAGATCTTTATTCCCAGTATGTAATCTGCCTCTCCTAGGTATTTCATAGAGAAACGATTTTTAAGCCATTCCTTGACTTACTCAAGCATGGTTTTATCATTTCCTATGAGAAGTATCTCATCCACATACAAGACTAGAAAAGTAATACTACTCCCACTTAACTTCTTGAATACACAAGATTCCTCTTCATTTTTGAGAAAGCCAAATTTCATGACTGCCTCATCAAATCTGAGGTTTCAACTCCTTGATGCTTGCTTTAGTCCATTAATGGACTTCTTAAGCTTGCATACCCTCCCTGGATTTTGTGGATCTTCAAAACCTTGAGGTTGTGTCATGTACACATCCTTTTTCAGGATCCCATTCAAGAAAGCGGTTTTGACATCCATCTGCCATATTTCATAGTCATGAAAGGCAGCAATCGCAAGGATTATCCTAATGGACTTCAGCATGGCTACTGGTGAGAAGGTTTCATCATAGTCAATACCATGAATTTGTTTGAAACCTTTCTCCATCAACCTTGCTTTGAAAACACTAATGTTTCCATCCTTGTCTGTTTTCAACTTGAAAATCCATTTGCATCCAATGGGTTTTACCCCATCAGGCAAATCAACCAAGTCCCATACTTGATTTTCAGACATGGAATCCATTTCAAATTTCATGGCCTCAAGCCATCTTTCGGAGTCTTGACTATCCATAGCATCTTTGTAGCTAGTAGGTTCTTCTGATTCTAAAATCGTTATTTTAGAACTTTCAGTCAAAAGGAAATCAATATATTTATTTGACGGAATGATAGTCCTACTAGACCTACGTTGGGGAACAACAGAAGAAGTTTCTACCTCACTAGGTTGAGTGACTTCGCATGGAGTATCTCCAAGTGGGACGGTATGAGGTACGTGAATTGAATGCACCACCTCCTGAGCATTTTCATGCCGGGCCGCCTCTGATGAGGTGTTAACCTCATCCATTTGTTGCTCATCTCGAACTTCCTCGAGATATACATTTCTCCCACTTGTTTTTCTGGAAATAAACTCCTTTTCCAAAAAGACACCATTACGAGCAACAAACACTTTGTTTTCGCTTTGGTTGTAGAAGTAGTATCCCTTAGTCTCTTTTGGATAACCCACAAAAAGACATTTATCGGATTTGGGTGAAAGCTTATCGGAAAGTAAACGTTTTACATAAGCTTCACAACCCCGTATCCTTAGAAAAGACAATTTTGGAACGTTTCCTGTCCACATTTCATATGGTGTCTTTTCCACTACTTTGGATGGTGCTCTGAATGCCGTTGTTTCAAGCGCAAATCCCCATAATGAAATAGGAAGATCAGCAAGACTCATCATGGATCGAACCATATCAAGTAGAGTTCGATTCCTTCTTTCAGAAACGCCATTTAACTGTGGTGTTCCTGGTGGAGTGCATTGTGAAAATATTCCACAATCCTTTAAATGATCACCAAATTCTTGAGATAAATATTCACCACCACGATCGGATCGTAATGCCTTAATTTTCTTCCTAAGTTGGTTTTGTACTTTATTATGGAATTCCTTAAATTTTCCAAAGGATTCCGACTTATGCCGCATAAGGTAAACATATCCAAATCTGCTCACATCATCGGTAAAAGTAATGAAGTAACTGTACCCTCCCCTAGCCAACGTACTCATAGGTCCACACACATCCGTATATATGAGGGCTAAAAGGCCATTGGCCCTTTCACTTGAACCTGTGAAAGGAGACTTTGTCATTTTCCCCATCAAACAAAACTCACAAGTATCAAATGATTCGAAATCAAATGATTTGAGAATTCCATCTTTATGAAGTTTCTTAATGCGCTTTGAGCTTATGTGGCCTAATCGACAATGCCATAGGTATGTAGGGTTTGAATCATTTGCTTTATGTTTCTTGCTGTCTATGTTATAGATGTGGGTTTCTAATAAGTCTAGCACATATAAACCATTTGATAACTTGGTTGTTACATAGAATAAATCATTCAAATAAGCAGAACAACAATTATTCTTTATTTGAAATGAAAAAAACCTTCCGAATCCAAAACCGGAATCGAAACAATATTCTTGGTAATAGTTGGAACATAATAACAATTATAGAGTTCTAATACTAAACAAGAAGGCAAAAGTAGACAACAATCTCCCACGGCCAGAGCAGCAACTCGTGCTTCATTGCCCACGCGGAGGTCCACTTCTCCTTTGCTCAACGTTCTACTTCTTTTTAGTGCCTGCACATTACAAATAATGTGAGATCTACATGCAGTATCAAATACCCATGATGTAGAAGTAGATAAGTTAATCTCTATAACATAAATACCTGAAGTCGAAGTGCCAGTCTTCTTATCCTCCAGATACTTGGGGCAGTTCCTTTTTCCAATGACCAATCTTGTGGCAGTGGTAGCTCTCATGTAGTGCTGCTACTTTTGCCTTAGGAGTGGTTTGTGGCTTAGAAGTATCATCAGTGGCAACAACCTTGCCCTTGTTCTTCTTATTAGGAGCTCCTTTCTTCTTGAATTGCTTGCCCTTCCTAACCATAAAAATATCCTTATGTTCAGGTTCAGCATGCAAGCTCCTTTCAGCCTGAGTAAGCATACCATGCAGCTCTTGCAAGGTAGCCTCCCCTCCTTGCATATAAAAATTCAACTGAAAGTTTTGAAAATTTTCAGGCAAGGATTTGATCACAATATCAGTTCCCAGTTCTGGGGGATAAGGGAAGCCCAATTTTTCCATGATCTGAAAAATGTCCAATCATATTGAACACATGCGGGCCAACGGGTTTTCCTTTGCCCAACTTACACTCCAGCAGCTTACAGTGAGCTTTAAACCTCTCCAACCTAGCATTCTTCTGAAACATAGTTTTCAGCTGTTGGAGGATGGAGTAGGCATCTAGACCATTAAAATGCTTTTGAAAGTCTGATTCCATGCAAGCAAGCATCAAACATGTTACTTGCACAGAATTAACCTCTAGGGTTTGCCTTGTTCGTCGTTCAGCTGTAGTTGCATTTTTTGGCAGGGGTTAAAGGAGAGGATTATCAAGAACACTTTCCCTTCCTTCGGCTCTGAGAACGATTCTCACAGCCATTTCCCATTCTAGGAAGTTATGTGCATTTAGTTTGTCCTTTTTTAGTAAATAGCGCAAATTAAAACCGGGGTGGTTGTGGTTGTTTGAACCAGACATGATAACTACAACAAAAGAATAATAAAGCAAGTTTCAATCAATGTTTATCAAGAAAGCAATAATTAAACAAATTTTAATTACTACTACCCTTTATTCAAAATGAATGTCCCCCATTGAATAAAGAAATAACTAAGATCCTCTCCTACTACAATCAAACGGACTTTGGCCCTGCCTTCAATTTATAGTAGTTGAGGTAAGTAAACACTTTACTAATTATAATTCTTGGTAGACAGGTTAACAACTCCTTGTTTACTCCTATCTCTTAGCTTCAAAACCCAAAACTTTGTCTTTTGATGATTTTGTTGAGTTAAACTAAACATTAACATGTAAGTTTTAAAAACCTACCCTACTATCCCCTGAACTATGAGCAACACCCTGCTTTGGCAGAACCTATTACTCATGATCTAAGGCTTTATAGGTGTTGTTTGGAAAAGCAATTGAACTCAATATTAATTTTGGGGACCTAAGTTTACTAATATGGTCAATTAATAGTGAACACATGAATCAATTAACCACAAACAAACTTAGAAGCAAGCATTTAAACAAAATAAATGCAAGAGAATTATTAAAAACAATAGCTAAAATGATCTAGTATGGCCCCTAAAATTAGGAAATAAAATAACTAATCTTCATGAATCTTCCCTTGAATCTCCATGGATCACCATCCTTGAAACTCCTTGGATCCTCATGCTTGATTACATAATTTGAATTAAATAAATAACGAGAATTTAAAGTTACAAAAATACAAACGATTCGCAAATCGTATTTAATTTACATTCACATATAACGATTCGCAGATCGTATGTAATTTTACATTCAAATTTAACGATTTGCAGATCATGTTTACTATCCTAATTTGGGCCATACTAGTCATATCATGCAAAACATAATATCGTACGTATTACATTTTGACATCCATCTGCTTTTTAGCCATCATATTATTCAAGATCTATGTTGGTGATGAATATTAGATTTATTTAACAAGTAAAAAATCAAATCTTTTAATTGTTAACAAATTATTTCAATGACTAATCAAATTAAACATTAAATAATTTTAAATCTAATAAATTATATATATAAAAATCCGAAAATTAGGAGTGAATTAACAATCAATTTCGTCCAAAATAAAAAAAAAATCTGACCTTTATAAATTATTTTGAGCATAAATCACAAATAAATCAATTATTTACAATTTCCAATCAATTAATATCAAATATCAATTATGCAAATTCAAGCCATAAATAAATCCTCCCTTAATTGAATAAAAATAAGAACTTTGCATACAATTACATGATCATATGAATATTATGAATTAGGCAAAACTGATACCACTGTAGGAATATATAGGTGCAAATAGCGGAATTTCAGGAAACAATTTCCTAACATCTATCATAGGATCGCAAACATAATCAAACACATGAATCATTCAATAGGGATTAAATATCAAACTTTTGTAGCGTGATTTCCCTGTTGTATGCAAGCTTTGAAAATCTGAGAGCCCCAAGTGTTGCTCCTCTAATCAGTCCACAAGCACCAGTTGAACACCAACGTTTGCTAGAACGGAAGAGAAGAAATCTCTTACTTTTGATGGTATAGGCACCGGTTAGGGAGAACAGTTTAGGGTTTCACTTTCTCTCTCTTGTGAAAAGAAACTGATTAATCAATTGATCACCTAAACCCTAATATTATATCCTATATATAATAGAAGTCATAGGCTAGTTAGGAGAACTAATTCTCCTCCTATTCCCCTTTGGACCGGCCCAATCCTAATCCTAAATGGATTTGGATTGCTTTGTCCAACTTGGGCTACAATGTGTGACCTCATAGGATTAATCTATTTTAATTATAGGCCCAATCAATATTGTCCTATTAATCATATTTATTCTCTAGCAAGTAAATACGATTACTAAAATAATTAACTTTATTATCTTCATAATATAATTCCTATTTATATTTAGTAATTGTCGGGATGTCTAAGGACATACTCTTTCACTACCCCTTCCCACTTACTCTTTGAATTGGATTTAAATTCCATTTTCAGTTTAAATTCCAATTAATTTAGTGAAGTTGTGTAATTGTTAAATGTTGAATCATTGTTATTGGGTTGTTGTCTGTTGTTGTTATTGTATTTGAGTTGTTGTTGTTGCGTTATTGCTATTGCGCTGTTGTTGTTCAGTTGCTATTGCTGGAATTGTTGATGTTGTTGGAATTGTTGTTAATGTGTTATTGATGTTGTTGTGGTTCTAGTGTTGTACTTTGATTCACCTCCATGGAAACTAATTGAGCATTCTTCTTATGTTATATATGCAGATTACAAGATTAACTATAATTTCTAGTTATTGAATTAGATATCGAGTTTGTGAGCTAAGTTCAGTTTATATTACTAGATTGTTGATCTAGTTTTGAAATCTTTATTATAAGTCATTAAGTTAAATCATATTATGATTGAATCTTAAGTTTCAATATTCGGTTGGGGTTTAGTTTGATTAGTTAATTAGTTGAAAGAGTAAAGCTTACTTTGTTAGATTGAAAAATAAAACAATTATATAATTCGGAATTGAGGAATTGGTAATGTTAATACAAAGAAATCCTAAATTAGGAATTCGTAACATTTTGTCCTAGTTGAGTTAACTTGAGAATATTTCCAGCAAATCCTTGAGAATATTTCCTTGTAGTTTTCTTCTAAACAGCAACGAAACATGTGCGATATAGAAACATTTAGTGGTCATTTTAGTGTAAATAAAAGTAGATGTTCAACCATTTCATTCCCTCTGTCTTTGTGTTCTTGGACCTCCCTTATCTCGGGCTAGGCTGTGATGGGTTAGGAGGCCTTCTTTACCTATCATGTCCGTAAAACGAGTCAACGAAGGGAATAGTAACCATGCTTGTCATTGCCTTATGTTCTTGACAGATATAAACATGTAATCTGTTCAATATGAGGTTGCTTGTATAGAGATTTATAGATTTGAGGACATTATTCTACAATAGGATTTTTTTCTCACATATTTTGTGTATGTGGATGTGTTCTTTACTGAAATATTGTAGCATTAAATATGTTTCATATTGAACATGCATGCTCATCTGTGATAATGGAACTCTCATTTTTTTTGTATTAGTGTTCAAGCTATGTCATAGAACATCTGTTGGTTTATGTTTTAATGAACTATTCAGATGTGTTTTGGAGTTTTCAAATATCTTGAAATGATTCCTCTTTTCCGTTTTTACTTCATCCTTGTTGCACTTCTATTTCTTTATCATGTAATCACAGTCAACTTGAGATCCATTGCTTGCAGTCCATGCTGATGCAACTACTAATTTGAATTTTCGAGTGAATTCTAATTCACTTTATTATTCTCATTAGCTACTTCTATGTGGATGTATGCTGGAGCCTTGTCCTTGATTAGATGAAGCTTAATCGAATATTTATGTGTGTGCAAGGGGGCTGGCAGGGGGAGGTGTGTCAAGGATGTGTGTAGGTGAGTGTGTGAAGGGGTGTGTATGTGCAGGTGGGATGTGGAGGGGGGCTGTGTACAGGGGCCAGTGTGCATGGGGGCTGGCAGAGGGAATGTCAAGGGGGGTTGGCAGAGGAGGGGAAGGGTGAAGATCTAGCACTTTTATAATACCCATCAGCACTCTCTGTCATTTTGTTTTTACATAATTTGAATTGCTAATTTTCCCATCTTTTTGTTTAAGTTGCATATATTGTGGACTTGTGATTCATAATCAAACTTCTAGCTAAACTTCCTCTCTATGCAGGGAATAGTTTGCGGTGATATAGTTACTTACGCTGCAGGATTGTAGATTTGAAGATCTAAGACGACATATATTTGTAACTTTCTCTATATTTGTACTAAACATAATTTGTAATGAAAAATGATGCTTTTATATATATATATATATATATATATATATATATATATATATATTATTGTTTGGGGATTATTTAGGACAAAAAATGCAAAAAAAAATTTATTGGGTCACAAGGGCTGCGGTTTATGCCCAAAACCGCAGCCCTTCCACTACCAAGGGGGGCGATTTTTAGCCCAAACCACATCCCTTCAGTGTGGAAGGGATGCGGTTTTCGGCCTGAACCGCAGCCCTTGGTTGTTAAGTGATGCGGTCAAAAAACTACACCCCTTCCATTATGCCCAAGGGCAGCTGTTGTAATCCCCCATAATTTTATGAATTTTATACTTCCTCCGTTCCAATTTAGTTGTGACACTTTTTTTTTCACAACTCTTTATGCAAAATTTTAATGGGGTATTAAGAAAGGGTAAGGGAAAGTGGATGGGGGATCACTTCACATGGGGTAAAAAGGAAGAGAGGATAGAGAAATCAGGGACCCACGTGAGTTTGGAGGAAACCATCATCAAAACCATTAGCAAACCATCAGAAATTCAAATCGCAAATCAGAGAATCAAAATAAAAATAAATGAACTTCAAGTATAATACATCATCAAAAAATTAACAAAAACAATTTTTCATGCATGATAGCAGTATCAAACACCAAACTTACAGGAAAAAAAAACTAAAAATGATGAATCTAAGGAATTAGGTGAGAGAAACGCAGATCGTCACCGATCATCGGAGTTACGGTCGGAGAAATCAGAGGCGAGACGAGAAGCGGTACCAGAGTGATACATAACATCATGAAACGCCGCCATATCTTTCGTCATCTACCTCAACTGCTTAGCTCTTTCTTCAGTGCTAACTTCCGGGAGAGTGGCGATTTGAGGAGAGAGAAAGTTGAATTGGGTTTAGAGACGATGAACAGTCGAAATGAAGATGAAGGTTGAGATGAAAATGTGGGTGGGGCTTTAATTTAAGGAGAGAGAGAGTGACGATTTAAGGAGAGAGAAAGTTGAATTGGGTTTAGAGAAGATGAACAGTAGAAATGAAGATGAAGGTTGAGATGAAAATGTGGGTGGGGGTTTAATTTGAGGAGAGATATAGTGGTGATTTGAGGAGAGAGAAAGTTGAGTTGGGGTTAGAGACGATGAACAGTAGAAATGAAGATGAAGATTGAGATGAAAATGTGGGTGGAGGTTTAATTTTTGGTGGGAGTCATTTAATCACATTAGGATTAATGTGGTTATATTAAGTAGAATTTCAATTTCATTAAATGTTATAACCAAGGGTAAAATCGTAAAATCACAGTTTAAAACTTTCCATTTAAGGTGAAAAAAAAAAGTGTCACAACTAAATTGAAACATGCCAAATAAGGAAAATGTCGCAACTAAATTGAAACGGATGAAGTAAATATATTTTAATGTATATTTATAGATATTTTAGTATTTAAAGAATTTATTTCTTAGAATGTTGACTATTTGAAAGTCAAAAGGATTATTTAATGATTTTAATTAATCAAATATTTTATTTAGTCATACTTTGAAAATTATTTAATAGTTTAAGTATCTTTGAATTGTAGTGTAAAGGATTTTAAAATGGGTTAGAGGAACCCAACTCAACTCAAGTACCTAATCATTAAATGATTATTAAAAGCCCAATGTAACAGCCCAAATATCTTAAGCAGGTTTAATTAAAAGCTAGTTATTTGTTTTAAATTAATTATGATATTTTAGTATAACTTGATGTATTTTGTTAAACAAATTGAGTGTTTTAAAGAGAAAGGAAAAAAAAAATCTAAACCATCTTCTTTGCTCTTTCTTGTGGCTTTATATGGAAATGCCACATTATTGTTTTGTTGTCAAAACTTCATCTCATCTCAACAAAGATAAAAGAAGCCCCAAAGCCCCAATTTTCTTCTCTCACTCTCGGTCATCCCTCCTCTATATCTCACCTGCATGTGAACTCTCAAGCCACCATTGTTTGGGTTTGTGCGGTCGTCGTTGCAGTGCTGCCGACGCAAACCGTTGGTGTTGCTGTTTTGTTTCATCTTCTCTTCAGCGTTGTTGTGGTCATGTGTTCTTTCTCTCTCCTCTGATTCGTTTCTTCGGTGCTGCCACTGTTTTCCGGTGCTCTTCGTCGGCGACCTGTCGTCCCTGCTTGTTCTGGTGTGCGTATTGGTGTTGCCGCTGTCGTCCTGACATTCTGGCAAACCTGTTCGCCACCACTACTACTCCTCCTTGTTCGCCATCGCTTCAGCTACTCTTCATCTCTCCTCAGTTTTTGTTAGTGTGTTTGTGCCATTGTTCCTTAGCTCTTTATGGAGATATAATCAAAATTCTTAATTTGTTTCTATAGTTTTCAATAATTGAAATTCGAAATATGGTTTGAGATTATAGTAAAATCAGTTTGTGAATCTCTATATCATGCTTCCACAATTGTTCTCTACTTTGATTTGAAGGATTTTATAGAAACCATAAATTAGAAACTTGTATTTTGTTTACAACTTTACAAATTAGTTATGATGTTAGTTCTAATAATTGAATCTGGTTTGAAATTATATTTATGGGTTGCAAAGAAATTAATTTTAGAATATATGAGGAAAGCAGAGAGATATTGGAGATTTTCAAGTAAGCTTGGGAAGATTGTCAAATAATTGGGTAAGAGGACTAGTATATAAAGATTAATTGTGGTATTGTTAAGCTTATTGTGAATAGAAAAGGTATGTGATTTGAATGAATGAATTATAAAATTTGTCTATGGGATTAATTTATAAGGAAGGAAATATCTTAGGAAAGCTTAATCAGATAGTGTGTGTGTGTGTGTGTTGAGAATAGCTGTTAATGATAACTATTGTTGTTGAGGTGAATTATTGTGGTGTTGAAGCCAGAGTTGGTGATCGAGTATCTATGATCTTGGAGGTTATTAGTAGAGAATTGCTTTGCGGTTGAGGTAACCTTTATGTTCAGCAAAAAGTATTTAAATACCCCCGTGTGTTATATTGTATTCTTGATATCATATATCGTTTATAGTCATGGCCATGGTTATAGATGCATCAGTATGTGTTGAGTTGTGAGATGATATTGATTGACTATAAAAGTATGTTTTCGTTCCATTATTGGAATGTTCGGAAATGTTGATGTTTCTCAAAACATGATTTGAGTATGATAATGAGAAAGGGATTTCGTATTTGTTTTAGCTGGCCGGGTTTATGAGCTGAGATGAATAGTGGGCAAGGTATAGGTGGAGGGAAATGATTCAGATATGAGTTAAGACCAGATAAGGTCGGATATTGTGTAATGTTATATTCTGTTAAGTTTCTGCCTATACTTGCCAGTGATTTCTGTTGAGTGATTAAGCTATGCCATCGATATATTTTAAAGGATGAGTTCTTTTCCGAACATTTACCAAGCTTGCTTATTATATGAAAAGTGTTTTCGAACTAAAACCGTTTTGACGGAATGAAGTAAAGTTACTGAGTTTTCCGCTCATTTTAGTTTTTGTTTGTTTTGCATTCTCTTCTGTAATTGCAGGTTTGTGTTGGAAGCTCAGAGTGGATCAAAGCTAGAGTTATGTTAATAAGTTGTAATTAGATTAATGATTCAGAAGTTGTATTTTGAAGTATTTGAGTATTTATTTGAGAATAACGTATTCTTTGTTTGGGATCGAGTAAAGTATTCTATGGTATGATATTTGGTTTTCAAGTTGTTATGTGGTGGGCACTAACCCACAGGTCCAGGATCGTATAAAAAGGTTTTGTTTCCGCTGCGATTAATATAATTCGAGGTTTATTAAGTGTTAATTGAGATTTGTGTATAATAAGTGTGAAGAGCTAGCAGCTCGGAAGTGCGGGTTGTTACACCCAAACACATTTCCCTAAGCCCACAAGGGGTTACCTATATAAACCCAACAAAACTCAAAATTCCCACACATTAAAATACTCACCCTAAATTTTCTCTCCTCTCTTTTCTTTTCTCTCTCCTCCCCCACGGTTCTCTCTCTCTCTCTCTCTCTCGGTTTTCTCTCCTCTTCGTTGCCCGGTTCTCGCCGCAGCCGGACCAACGACGCCGCCAGTCACCGCCGCCGACTGCCGCGCTGGCGTCCCTCTCTATCTTGGCTGTCGTGTCTTCCTCTCTGCTCTCTCTTTTGTTTATTTTCTTCCTCCTCTATTTTATTTAATGTTTTTTTTAAAAATTGATTTAATGATTTCATGATTAAAGTTTATTATTTGATGATTTAAATATAAATTTCAGATTATGCAATTTGTATAATAAAGTAATATAATTTCAGATTTATTAATTGTGTTTAAACTTGGGTTTTCAGTATCAAAGCAAGGATTTTTAGGGTTTTATGAGTTAGAAATTGTAGTACTATCTTATTGTTTATGAAAATTGAACATTGTTATGTTTATGATTATGTTTAAGCATGTTTTATAGGGTTTTAAACACATTATAAGTTGCTGGAATTTTCATTAGTATGCTTATGATGGAGTTTAAACTGTCAAAGTATGGGTTTTTGAGAGTTTTAGTGACTAGTATGGTAGTACTATACTAGGAGACATTAACAATTGAAGTTTTAATGATTAAAAAGGATTTTAAACATTTTTAAAGAGGGTTAAAATATTCTAAAGTTGCTGAAAATTTATTAGAGTATTAATACTTGGTTGTATTGACATTTGGTAGGCGGAGAATTCTCTTTAGGCGACTTCTAAGGTTGTTAAAATGGCGTCGCATATTGTCTACACAAGGTACTTACATACCTATGTGTTGGTAGACTAGTATCATGTCCTAAGATTAGGATTGATGTAGTATCATGTATATGGAACTATTTATAGTTCATATGTGATTTATATTCAAGTGGAATTACATATTTTATGTCGTTGTGTGAAGCATGCTGCCTATGTTGGTTGTATTATGTTTGTATGGATGATTGATGCATGCATATGGGATTGGGAAGTTATTTTATTAATTCACATGAGGGATTAATAATTATGTTGTTATTTGATCATGAATTGGATCATGTTGTTCCCTTTGGATTATTCTTACTTTATGAGGACCGAAGGCCTTATTTGGTAAGTTGGTTATTCACCTACGAGAGGTTGGTTAATTGGTGACTTAGATCAACAAATAAATAATGGTTATGGAACTAATAATGGATTTTTTTTTTTAGATAATTAACTAATAATGGATTTATTCTTGGATTGTTAAGTCGTTGATTACCTTACCTAATCCTAAGATAATAATGGAAGTATCATGTATCCTTAATGATTATGTTGGTTGTCTTACTTTGTGAGTCATAACAAGTAAATAATTTAATAACCACTTAAAGTGGAAAGTGAACAACAATAAGCCTTAGGCTTATGCACGTCTGAAGTGTTGGACTGGTATGAGTTGGAGTACATGGTGGTAGCGTATGACTTTTCTTGGGACCGGATTGATCACCGTATTCTATTTTATTTAATTAGTACCTCGATATCGTTGGTCATGGGAGTACGGAGTCGCGCCCGTACTTTGTCTTCTAAATTGAAGACTGGTTTAGTTTGGACAACTCTTTCCATTGCCTATTCAATCTAAATTTAATTAACTTATTAGTTGTGGAGTCAAGTTTAGTAAAGTTAGTCTATCATGTTATTATATTATTGTTTAATTTTGCTTTAAGGTTGTTAGTCTCATGTTAGGATTTATTTATTTATTATGTAGTACTCAGCTTTGCTGATTACGTGCTTTTGTGTGTATGTCGATCATGGTATTGTCTTATTGATCCTGTGATGACCCGTTTGGTAAGCAGTCTCTCAGGATCAATAGTGCATCGTCCATTTCAGGTTTGAAGATTATGCATCATGGGTTCGGGATTCGTGGAGAGCTTGTATTAGCTTAATAATTTAGTTTACTTTTAATTATGGTTTGAGTTTGATTTATGTTGGTTTGACTTTAGTTTGGTTTTGGAGTTGACTTATGTTGACCAAATTAATTTTTTCAAAGTTATTTATTGTTTTCCGCTGCAAAATTTTGAATAAGCCGATACGTTATGACACGGGCAATAATGTTGCGGTAATTCTCTAAGTTTTATATTAAAAGGTATTTTGGAAAATAAAGGATTGTCGGGGTGTTACAAAATGGTACCAGACCTTAGGATTTTAATGGCCTTTCGTGCCAACCTTAAATCATTTTATAAATTCGAAACATGTTTCAATTTCAAAAAGGATTCGAAAATATATTTTTTAGGTTTGAAATTTTTATTTGGTTCAAAAATTTTTTTTTAGGTCCGAAATTTTTTTTATTATTCTTTTCGGTTCTTTTCATATTTTCAAAATTATATATTATTTATTTTTTGTTTATTTTAGTACTCTTAGCTTATATTTTATTTTACTTTATTTATTTCTGTGAGAAATGGGTAGTATAGGAAGGGAATATAGGATAGAAATATTATATGTCTTTATTTAAATATTTAGTTCAACATGTTTATGTTTGTCTTCCCTGCTTAACTGTTTAATATTATTCCTAGCTTTCAATTATCTGTTTATTCTTGCTTATTGTTTATTGTTGAGAATATACGCTAAGTGAGGGTATTATATATTTCTAGATGTTGTGTTCATCTGTTATAGGACCTCTAGATATGTCTGATAGAGAAGCTACTCGAGTAGGAAGCTACTCCAACCCGATTGTATTGAGTGATGATGAGAATGATGGAGGGCCTGATAGTAAGAGTTACACTAGCCTAGAGGTCATCATGCGTCATGTATTAAAAGTAGGCATCCCTGATAGCGATGATGAGGTCATTCAGGAGTTTGATTATGCTAGAGGGCAGACCAGAATGAACATCTACCACGCTGTTTTGAGGGTTAATAGTGTTTTTAAGTCAGAAGAGGATGAGCCTCGACCTAAGAACATTCGAAGATCTACTAGAGCTAGAAATTCACACTAGTGGAAAAAAGTTTAACTGACACAAACAAACTGATCCGGTTTTTCATAAACCGGATTGGTTAATATTAATGATCCGGCTGGCAAACAAAACCGGACCAGTTAATATAATATATTTGGGCGTGAAATATTGGATCATCTAACTGATCCGGTTGAAGGATGAACCGAATTCGTTAACTATCCTTTACGTGGCCCAAGCCCACTTCCTTTCATATCCTTAGAAACCTAATCCTTTTTTCCCCTCTCCTTGTCTCCTCAGTCCTCCTCTCTCACCCTCACTCCTTCCCTCTCCTCGACAGCAATGTCCCAGCCTCCACCGAATCACCTAATGGCAGCCACATCCCACAACCTTTCATTACTTTTCCAATTTCTTTTCTGTTTTGTCATCAATGGTGACTGCATCAGGCATGTTATCAACGAGAATTCGATTTTTTTTCTTTCTAGGGTTTCGATTTCTGTTTTGTTTGATTTAGTTAATCAATTGAGTTCGTTCCGATTTTATTTTTCTCTCGCAACACTTTTATTTTGTTTGTAATTCAAGATGTGTTCTGTTGAAATTCATATTGGTTGAATTGAAATTTGCTTCGAAATTGATCGTGTAAATCAGAAGTTTCTATTATATCGTTATTTCACAAAATAGTTGAGCTCCTTTTTTTGTAGGAAAAATTCACAAGAAGGGGCCCAACTATTACCCATTTTCTGTTATAAGTCCCAACTATGGATTATTCCTTACAGGTCCCAACTTTACTATCTTGTGATTTTCATAGGTCATGAACTACTTATAACCAGTTTAGAAGGTAAGAGTTTGAAACGTTTGCCATCTTCGAACACTTCTAGCAAGTGACCGAAACCTTTAAAATGGGACCAACATTTAAAAATCTTACCTTCTAAACCGGTTATAAGTTATTTAGGACCTATAAAAATCACAAGATAGTAAACTTGAGACCTGCAGGGAATAATCCATGGTTGAGACTTATAAAAGAAAATGGCTTATAGTTGGACCCCCTCTTGTGAATTTTTCCTTTTTGTATTATTAGTGCAAATGGAGATGTTTCTAAATTAGTTAATGTAAAATATTTGCAGTGGCATTTAAGTCGAGGGAAGATCATAGGAAGCAGCTAGAATTAGAGGAAGCTAGGAAAGCTGGGCAATTGTGCTGCTCTTCTATTGCATCAAGACTGAAGAACTTGCTCGTAAAGTTGCTGCTCAGTCTCCTCTCGTCACCCTTCAGTCCATTAATTGGAGGTATTTCTCTCACTTTCTATTTGCTGCTATATTTTAGCTTGTTTTTTTATTGGAATTTAACTCATAAAACTTTCATAATTTTTACTCGACTTTTGTCTTTCTGAATCCTTTATGCATGTGCCATAACCCTTTTTAATGAAAAATTATTTTAAATAAGTCAACCTTTGCGCGGTCTTCCCATTTTAAGTCTACCTTTTGATTATCCCTGATTGAGTTTTTTTGAAAAATTGTTTAGTAGTAGTTACTTATGATACGTGTTACAATGTCCCTTCTTCTAAAACGGGCGAGGGAGGCAAGGGTGGGGGTGGGACATTGTAACACGTATCATAAGTAACATATTAAACAAGTCACAATTGATAATCAAAAGAACTTAAATTGAAGACGCAAATTTACTTATTTAAAATAATTTTTCCTATTAAAAGGTTCTATTGCTTTTTTCGTATATTGTTATTTAATTCAATTAGGAAATGCCGAAATGGAAGAATAATCTTATATTGCTGGTACATTAGATAGTGGGATTAGAGCATTTTGTTTGTGAACACATAAAGTATCTTTTGGGTTTTTTGTTGAATGAACAAATGATTATCCTATATGTTTATGAAATACTGATTTGGTTAGGTAACTTTAGCTGAGAGAACTGGGCTCAGTTGCCCTTAATTCTTTCTCTCATTTGGGTGATTTATGGTAGTTTGCAATTTAATTGCTAACTTTCTTGTTAATCCTATAAGGATAAACGAGCTGAAAAACTTATGGCAGCATGTCTGGAGACGACAATTTGTATGTCTATGTATTATACCTGTTTTGAAGTCTCCTTCGTCTCTTCATATATGGCTTTTTTTTGAGTTCTGAGTATATAACCTCAGCAGTTGAGTAAAGGAGGACTTGGCCCACAGGATGAGAGCGTTGGTCAAGAAAAGCTCGAAGCCACAGCTGAAAACAATGCTACAACACTACTACATTATTTAAAAAATTTATGAAACAGTCTTTAGACTAGTGTCCACCGTTCGGCGTATGCCTGTATATGTTTGAATCACCTTAGAGGCTTGGACCAATTTACCCTTTTGCTAGTAGGATCCAAATTGGGTTGTTGAATGTTGATATTGTTTGAGTTATGTTTGTGTCTTTACAGCATGAATCTTACTTCTAGATGCCTGATGTACAGCCTGGTTCAGGAAGCCCATGGTCCTCATTTGAAGATCAGGTCCTCTTTCTCTTGCATTTTTATAAATTCTATCTGCTGTATTTCTGTTTATAGATTAGATTAGCTGCAATTTTTTCCCTCCTCTTCAAGCACTTATTGTTCTTATTCATGATCTGGGCCCAAAGTGGGAGCTTGTAATGAGAATGTGGCTCAGTGTTTTCTTTCCAAGTATATTAGTGTAGCTAGAATTATTGGCTTATTATTCTCTGTAGGTTTCCTTGTGGAGTAGATATGACAGATTAATAATGCTTTGTTGCATTGATAATAATCCCTTTGGATTTCTTTGTTTGGCAGGCTGAAAATGTTGTGGATGGTTCACATGAACAGGCAGGTCCCATAACCTAGCTTCATACTTAAGCAGCTATTGGATTCTTGGAACTAAAATTAACTTGTTTGCATGTTATCAGGTCTTTTTAAGGAAAGTGATAGTGCTACACGATAAGTTCATGGTTTAGATCATCGATTGCTTTATGAGCCACACTATTTTTCACAAGGTTTACATAATTGGGCTTGGTGAAATTTATCAATGGGATGTGTTATCTGGTTTATAGTTTTGGATTCTGATTTGTTTTATTTATTTTCTGGTGCTGTGCACAGGCTCTAAAGGAAGCTTTTGAGGTATTTTTAAACAAGGGTGTTGCTGGTAGTTCTAGCGCTGAACTGCTCGCAACATTTTGTGATAATATACTAAAAAAGGGCGGTAGTGAAAAACTAAGTGATGAAGCTATTGAGGACTCACTTGAGAAGGTAACAGGCTGACTACTTATAATTTTGGTGTTGCTCAAGGTGCATGTAATTAATGGTTTTTTTTTTTTTGCAAGTGGTGAAGCTTCTTGCTTATGTAAGCGATAAAGACATGTTTGCAGAATTTTACAGGTCATCGTTTCCCTCCTTTCTCTTGTCATTTTTTTTTTGGAGTCTTCTTTCTGAAAGTTCAATAATATTTCATGCTATCAACTGGCAATAGAAAGAAGCTCTCTCGTCGTCTACTTTTTGACAAGAGTATCAATGATGATCATGAAAGAAGCATCTTAACGAAATTGAAGCAGGCATTTTGAATTAGGTTTTCTTTTCCACTAAAAATTGCACCCAAAACTTCATTTGCAACAAATTTAAAAATTTGTTACAAAACATACAAGCATGATTCCCAGACTTTGTCATATACTTGAGCATACTTCATTCTTAAATGATAAAATATGCTCAAAAAAAAAATTCGGATAATTTGGAAGCTTCTATTAAAAAGGCTATAGTGAATGGCATAAGACAATGCTTCATGTTTTTTTTCATCACTATGTAGCATATATAATTTAATTCATCACTATGTAGCATATACAATTTCAATTCTTGCTAGAAAATGAAAAGATTGACATTCCATTTTTGCTATTCTTTTTTCTTACAGGCCGTTGAATTGAGTTGCACTAGTGGAACTCTTGACATAACATGATGTAGTTCTCTGTATCCTGAAAGCATGGCATCTGCAGTTCTTCTGCAGAACAATGGCTGTAAGGCATTGGATCTGACAAGTGCAATACTTAGCCGTATTAAATTTAAACGAGCAGGCTCAAGAATACAAGGACTGCAGGGTTGTTCTTATTGTTTCCAGCCTTCTGTATCCTCATCCTTTGAGATAATATCTCCTGGTGAAGCCATGAAAGCTGATGATCCTAGCTTGTTCTCATTCAGTTCTGAGTCTCCGAGCAAGCTTGGTGAATGGATCAGATAAGACGAGCCTATTATCATTTTGAAGAACAAGTTTAGCAGGGTTTATTCACCTCCTCCTTCAGAGAAATCCAAGAAGTTCTACAGAACTCCATCATCAATATATGAGACGATTGATCCAAGAAGTTCTACAGGACTATGGTTGGTGGAAAAGAGTTTACATTTTTTGTTAATGTATTTTAATTATTATTTTAATTATAGTTGGTGTATAGTATAATGTTATGATAAAACATTTGGTGCATGTGATGAACTCTATAATAAAGTACATCGATAGACATGAATATGACAACCACTTTTTTTTTTTTAATTTTAGAGAATCACTAGCTGATCCGGTTCTTGCAAGAAACCGGATTAGTTAGGTGCCTAAATATTTCTTTTAATGAAACTTTCACTAACTGATCCAAGTTGTAGCTGAAAACCAGATCAGTTATAGTTGCTAACCGATCCGGTATTCAGCTATAACTGGATCAGTTAACTATCCCTAGCCGTTGTGCCTCCTGATCCAAAGTCTAGCCCACTTAAAGGCTCTTTGGTTCATGAACCGGTTGCACTTGTTTTAGAAGCTCTTGGCTTTTCTCCATTTGTTCATAAGCCCGAGTTTGTTACTTGTTTAACTTGGATGGTGGATTGAGGTGTGCATCACATTTTGAAGAGCCCAAGTTCTGTTTGGGTCGCAAGCAAGGATGTAAAGGAAGCCCAAGTTCTGTTTGGGTTCCTATTTATTTTTGTTGTTTTATTTTCAAGCTTAAAATAAAGCCTAGTGATTAATTATTACACTAAGGCAAGTAGGTGTGTGTTTTGTGGCTGATTAGGCTTGTAATTAGGGGTTGTTTACAGCTGCATAGTTGTTGATTGCCTTCTTTTGTAACAGCCCCTTAAATGAGGCTTAATTAGGGCTTGAATCAAGGAGTTTTGTAACTCCTCAAAACCATTCCTCTTAGGACGGTTTTTAGGGATGTTTTTAGCTCGTTCTTGCTGCCCCTTATCTCTATATAAGGAGAGCAAATTATAATAGAAACGGTTTTTTCACCATATACCCCTGACAATTTTTTTTTGCACCATATACCCTTTCAACTTTCCAAATTCACCATATACCCCTCACATTTGAAATAATACATTCACTTGCCCTTTCGACTGACGGTGTTACACTTCCGTTAGTTATTAGGCCCTAATCCTACCCTAGCCCTAATTAACAAACCTAAATCAAAACCTAATCCTAACATTAACCCTAATCTAATACACTAAACCTAACCCTAACCCTAACCACCCCCTCTCCCACCCCTTACCCCTATCGCCACATCACCCCTCACCACCACCCCCCCCTCACCACCACTACCCTCCCCTTCCCCGCGAACCCCCTCCTCCCTCCCCAACTACCGACGCGAACTCCACTCCCCTCCCCCAGTGCCGTCGCTAAACCCCCTCCCCTTCCCAGTTGAACCCCCGTCCCCTTCCGCTGAACCCTAAATAAAATTCGAAATTCGAAGGGGAGGGAGATTGTGTTTCGAAAATCTGGGTTTTGTTTCGAAATTCGAAGTGGAGCGTTGTGAAGAATCGGTGGTGGGGAGGGGGTGTTTCAAAATACGGGTTTCGAAATTCAAAGTGGAGCGCTGCGAAGAATCGGTGTTGGGGAGGGGGTTACGGGCTGCGGGGGAAGGGGAAGGGAGAGGGAGGGGGCCGGTGGTGCGCCGGTACGATGCGGGCGGGGGGAGAGGGGGGTTGTGGCGGCTAGGGAAGGGGGAGGGGGCTGGTGGTGCGCCGGTGCGATGTGGGCGGGGAAAGGGGGTTGCGGCGGCCGGGGGAAGGGGAGGGGGAAGGGGAGGGGGGGGGGCTCGGGAGGGAGGGTGGAGGGAGGTCTTTGCGGGCGGGGAGGGGGAGGGGGAAGGGGGGGGGGGGGAAGTGTGGTGGTGTAGTGAGGTAAGGGGTGGTGGTGCGGTGGGAGGCTGGGGTGGGGTTGGGGTAAGGGGGTGGTGGGGGGTGGGGTGGGGGTGTTAAGTGTTAGGGTTAGGGTATTAGGGTTAGGTTAGGGTTAGGATTAGGGATAGATTTAGGTTAGTTAATGAGGTTAGATGGGGGATTAAGGGTTAATGACTAACGGAGTGTAACGCCGTTAGTCATTAAGGGTAAGTGGATGTATTTTTTCAAACGTGAGGGGTATATGGTGAATTTGGAAAGTTAAAAGGGTATACGGTGCAAAAAAAAATTTGTCAGGGGTATATGGTGAAAAAACCGTAATAGAAATTAGTTTTGAGTTTTGATTAAAAAACCTTTGTGTTTTCAGTTTTAGCTTTGAGTTTGTCTCAAGTTTGAGACTAACCCTTATTGTTTTGAGTGTGTCTTGAGTGATAAGATTAGGGGAGATTGAGTGAGTCTTGTCTCTGGCCTAAGATCCCAAATCATTGAGTTTGTCTTATGATTTGGTCATTATCCTAAATCCGTGAGTTACAAAGTGTTATTGTGAGTGTTCTTGTTCTTGAGTTTAAAATTATCATCCAACTCCTTGGAAGGTGCTTTTAGATTCACATCATCTGGTATCAGAGCCTTGGTCGAGAGATTCATCGGAAAAAAACGAGTTTTGGATAAGAAACGAAACTGCCAGAATTCAACCAGTTTTTTTATCCGACCTTGAAGGACGATTTCTCAACCTTCAAGACTCCAAATTGGTTGATTCTTTTTTTCATTCTGCATAACTTTTTGTTTAGAATACTCACTGAATTTTCAGATTTTTTTGATTTTTTTAGATATTAAACTGGGCACGTTTTTCGCAACTGCGCCAAAACGAAGCAAATCCAGCACACAAAACTTCAAACGACGATTACTCCTTCATCCGGAACGCTTTTCAAGAGTTTCTTTTTTTTATTCTTCTTGAAATTTCCTGAATTTTATTAATCTGTAAGCCTTTGAGAGTTTTAAGGCCATTTATAGTTTCATTTTGTTGATTCAAGTTTACGGCAGTTTGCATCTTGTATTTGTAATAGTCTAGCAAAAATAGTGAAATCATGACTGATGGTGATCTTGCTAGGATGGTACAAGTAATAACTCAGAAGTTAGAAAATTTAGAAAAGAAATCAGAAGAAAATGAAGAAGATAAGGCCCAACAAAAGACTAGGCTTGATGCTATGCCTAATTCAAAGAGTGAAGAAGAGCATGATGAGCATTTGAAAATAATATTGGAGACGCTTAGGAAAAATCAATTGCATGCCAAGTTCTCTAAGTATGAGTTCCGTTTGGAGAAAGTTTTGGGTCATTATGTGTCTAAAGGAGTTTATGTGGATCCTGCAAAGATTCAAGCTGTTAGTGAGTGGCCTACTCCGAAGAATGTGTCAGATATTAGGAGTTTTCTGGGATTAGCTGAATATTATAGGAGATTTGTGAGAGATTTCTCGAAGATAGCAACAATGACCAATTTGATGAAGAAAGAGTCAAAATTTGAGTGGAGTGAGAAGTGCGAGGAAGCTTTTCAGATTTTGAAGGAGCGTTTGACCTCTACACCTGTTTTAACCCTACTTGACGGAAAGGAGGGATTTGAGGTGTATAGTGATGCTTCGAATAATGGTTTGGGATGTATCCTGCGGTAGAATGGGAAGGTGATCGCGTATGCATCGCGTCAATTGAAACCGTATGAGTCTAATTATCCTACACATGACCTAGAGTTAGCTGCTATTGTGTTTGCCTTGAAAATTTGGAAACATTACCTATATGGGGCAACTTGCAAGATCTTTACTGACCATAAGAGTTGAAGTACATTTTCACCCAGAAGGATCTCAATATGAGGCAGAGAAGATGGTTACAATTGATCAAGGATTATGACCTAGATATCCAGTATCATGAGGGAAAGGCGAATGTAGTCGCTGATGCTTTGAGTAGAAAGTCGAGCCATAGTGTGAATGCGCTGGTAGTTTCCGAGGAATTGTGCCGAGATATGCAAAGGCTTAGCCTCGAAATTCTAAATCCTGGGGAGATCGAGGCAAGATTGAGTGCTTTGTCATTGGGGTTGTCAGTTTTCGATGAAGGAGAAAATGAAGCAAGGTAAGGAAATTGACTTTAAGGTTCATGATGATGGAAGCTTGAGGTTCAAGGGAAGGAGGTGTGTACCACAAAAATGTGAAGAGCTTAAGAGAAGGCTTATGGATGAGGGGCATAATACTCCATATTCTATGCACCCTGGGGGTGACAAGTTGTATAAGGATCTTAAGGAAATTTATTGGTGGCTGAATATAAAGCGTGAAGTCGCTGAGTTCGTGTCAAAGTGCCTAACCTGTCTGGAAGTGAAGATAGACCATAAGAGACCAATGGGGAAAGTTCAATCCTTAGAGGTTCCTGGATGGAAGTGGGATTCTATATCCATGGATTTTGTGACTGCCCGACGGACATTATTTCAGATCGTGATTCGAGATTGCTCTCGAAAATTTGGGAAAAGGTCCAGTTGAATCTTGGAACAACGTTGAAGATGACCATTGCTTTTCATCCCGTGACCGATGGCCAGACTGAAAGGACCAATCAGTCTATGGAAGATATGTTAAGAGCTTGCGTAATTGATTTCCAAGGTAGTTGGGAATATCACTTGGACTTTATTGAGTTTTCATATAACAATAGTTACCATGCGAGTATTAAGATGGCTCCTTTTGAGGCGTTGTATGGAAGGAAGTGTAGAAGTCCCATTTGATGAAATGATTTTAGTGAGAATATAGCATTGGGGACTAAATTTATTGAGGAGACTGTTAAGAATGAAGTTGATTCAGGCTAGAATTCAAGCTGCTCAGGATAGGCAGAAGAGTTATGCTGATTTGAAGCGAAGAGAAGATGAATTCACAGTTGGTGATAAAGTGTTTTTGAAGGTGTCACCGACTAAAGGAGTGATGAGATTTTGTAAGAAGGGCAAATTAAGTGCTAAGTATGTTGGCCCATATGAGATTTTGCAAATAATTGGGAAGGTAGCTCATAAGTTGCCTTTGCCAATGAAATTTGAGAAAATGCACGATGTGTTTCATATTTCCCAACTTAAGAGATATATATCCCTGATGAGAATCATGTCTTGGAGCCAGAAAGAATTCAAATCGATAGTAGCCTCTTGTATGAGGAAAGGCCTGTGAAAATCTTGGATAAAAAGGTGCATAGTACACGCAATAAGGATGTGAATATTGTAAAAGTGTTTTGGTCTAACCATGAGTCTGAAGAGGCAACGTGGGAAGCCGAAAATGAAATGAAGAAAAAGTATCCTGGGTTATTTATTGAGGTGAGTTACGAGGGCGTAACTCGTTTTCTTTAAGGGGGGTAGAATGCGATAGAATTTCGCGCTTTTTGCCTTATTTTAATGTACTTTTATGCATTTTTACGCTTATTTTGGTGATTTGCACATGTTGGTGCAAAATAAATTTGTTCTCCGCATAAAAAAAAATTGTTCATGAGTAACACAAGTGGTTTTACAGTTGGTAAAAGTGTGTACATGTTGTGACACAAGTATTTCCAAATGGAAGTTTGAGTCAAAAATTTTGAAACTGTGAGGGTTTTCGTGCCAAGTTTCAGGACGGAACTTCTTTTAAGAGGGGTAGACTGTAATCCCCCATAATTTTATGAATTTTATAAATATATTTGAATGTATATTTATATATATTTTAGTATTTAAAGAATTTGTTTCTTAGAATGTTGACTATTTGAAAGTCAAAAGGATTATTTAATGATTTTAAATAATCAAATATTTTATTTAGTCATACTTTGAAAATTATTTAATAGTTTAAACATCTTTGAATTGTAGTGTAAAGGATTTTAAAATGGGTTAGAGGAACCCAACTCAACTCAAGTACCTAATCATTAAAGGCAAAATTGGCCTCAACACCCTCAAGTATGGCGCAGGTGCACCAAACACCCCAAACTAAGGCTTATAGCCAGAACACCCCAAAGTACGGGCTTGGGTGCATTGCGTACCATAAATGAGAGTTGTCGCCGGAAAATGCACCAGCTCCGGTGGAATCTTCATTTTTTAATATTATTTTGGTTTTTACCCCCCTTTTCCTATTTTCTTCTTTTTTCTCTCTAATTTTTTTTAATTAGACCCAAAAAAGGAAAACCCCACCACTGCCTCCACCACCCTTATCGCCACCTACATTCACTGTATTCAAAACCACTTCACCACTCTTAACAGCTCTTTTAGCCTATCTCTTAATCTCCTCCATCAAATTCCACTCCTCTACCGCCATCTCTCTCATTGCTGCCTCGGCCGGTCCCTCCAATTTCTCCAACACACCATCCTCATCATCTCTATATCCATAATAACTAGCATCAATCCTCTTATATATATGTATATCATACCTCGTTCTCCTCTTCCTCAATTCAGGCGGTTTCTCGAACAATTCCTTAACTCCTGGAAGCTTTTTCGCAGCTCCAAAGTACCGATATCCAGGGCCTCATCCGCTAGGGTTTGGAACATCGAAAATGTTGCCTTCTAAATCAGTTATTTTTGCCGAATGTTTCGTGTAATTTGGACCTCCGAGATCCATTTAGCTTGTTGATTTCGTCGTTGAGGCCGCGATGACGGTGTTCTCCGAGACCTTCGTTCTGGATTTCGGCGGCTTTTCGGCCGATTTCGCGCATGATTTGCTGCCTCCATCTGTCTGCTTAAGCGAGGTCACGGCGCGGCATTCTGAGGCTAAGGCCGACGTTCTTTAGGTTTCTTTTTCTCTTCTTGCTTCATTGTTATGAAGCGATTCAGCATGGATTGCGCTTTCTCTTCGTTTCTCGCCATTGTTGAGAGCTTGAGAAGATTAACGATGTGGTGATAAGGGTGGTGGAGGCAGTGGTGGGGTTGGCTTTGTTGGTCTAATTAAAAAAAAAATTAGAGAGAAAAAAGAAGAAAATAGGAAAAGGGGGGTAAAAAGCAAAATAATATTAAAAAAATGAAGATTCCACCGGAGCCGTGCATTTTCCGGCGACAACTCTCACTTATGGTACGCATTGCACCCCAGCCCTTACTTTGGGGTGTTCTGGCTACAAGCCTTAGTTTGGGGTGTTTGGTGCACCTGCCCCATACTTCAGGGTGTTGAGGCCAATTTTGCCATCATTAAATGATTATTAAAAGCCCAAACACATTTCCTTAAGCCCACAAGGGGTTACCTATATTAACCCAACAAAACCCAAAATTCCCACACATTAAAACACACACACTAAATTTTCTCTCCTCTCTTTTCTTTTCTCTCTCCTCCCCCACAGTTCTCTCTCTCTCTCGGTTTTCTTCTCCTCTTTGTCGCTCGGTTCTCGCCGCCGCCGGACCACCGACGCCGCTAGCCACCGCCGCCGACTGCCGCACCGGCGTTCCTCCCCCTCTTAGCTGTCGTGTCTTCCTCTCTCCTCTCTCTTTGATTTATTTTCTTCCTCCTCTATTTTATTTAATGTTAAGTTTATGTTTTTTTATGGATTGATTTCATGATTAAAGTTTATAGTTTGATGATTTAAATATAAATTTCAGATTATGTAATTTGTATAATAAAGTAATTAAATTTCATATTTATTAATTATGTTTAAACTAGGGCTTTAAGTATCAAAGCATGGATTTTTAGGGTTTTAATTATGAGTTAGAAATTGTAGTACTATATTATAGTTTATGAAAATTGAACACTCTTATGTTTATGATTATGTTTAAGCATGTTTTATAGGGTTTAAAACACACTATAAGTTGCTGGAATTTTTATTAATATGTTTATGATGGAGTATTAATTGTCAAAGTATGGGGTTTTTGAGAATTTTAATTACTAGTATGGTAGTATTGTACTAGGAGACATTAACAATTGAAGATTAATGATTAAAAAGGATTTTAAACACTTTTTAAGAGGGTTAAAATATTCTAAACTTGCTGGAAATTTATTAGAGTATTAATACTTGGTTGTATTGATATCTGATATGAGGAGAATTCTCTTTAGGCAACTTCTAAGGTTGTTAAAGTGGCCTCGCATATTGTCTACACAAGGTACGTATATACCTATGTGTTGGTAGACTAGTATCATGTCCTAAGATTAGGATGGATGTAGTATCATGTATAGGGAACTATTTATAGTTCATATGTTATTTATATTCAAGTGGAATTACATGTTTTATGTCGTTGTGTGAAGCATGTTGCCTATGTTGTTTGTATTATGTTTGTATGGATGATTGATGCAATCATATGGGATTGGGAACTTTATTTTATTAATTCACATGAGGGATTAATAATTATGTTGTTATTGGATCATGAATTGGATCATGTTGTTCCCTTTTGGATTATTTTATTTACTTTATGAGGACCGAGGGCCTTATTTGGTAAGTTGGTTATTCACCTATGAAAAGTTGGTTGATTGTTGACTTAGATCAACAAATAAATAATGGTTATGGAACTAATAATGGATTTATTCTTGGATTGTTAAGTCGTTGATCACCTTACTTAATCCTAAGATAAAAATGGAAGTATAATGTATCCTTGATGATTATGTTGGTTGTCTTACTTTGTGAGTCATAATAAGTAAATAGTTTAATAATCCCTTAAAGTGGAAAGTGAATAGCAATAAGCTTTAGACTTGTGCACGTCTGAAGTGTTGGACTAGTATGAGTTGGAGTACATGGTGGTAGCCCATGGCTTTTCTTGGGACCGGATTGATCACCGTGTCCTATTTTATTTATTTAATACCTCGATATCGTTGGTCATGGGAGTACGGAGTCGCGCCCGTACTTCGTCTTCTAAATTGAAGACTGGTTTGGTTTGGACAACTTTTTCTATTGCCTATGCAATCTAAATTTAATTAACTTATTAGTTGTGGAGTCAAGTTCGGTAAAGTTAGTCTGTCATGTTATTATATTATTGTTTAATTTTGCTTTAAGGTTGTTAGTATCATGTTAGGATTTATTTATTTATTATGTACTCCCTCCGTCCCAGAAAGATCTGAACACTTATTGGGACATGTAGTTTAAGGTGATAAGTTGTGGTGTGGTTATCAAATGTTATTTTATTTAAAAAGTAGATGTGATAGGAGTTGGTGGGGTATTTTTTTATTAGAGGAGAGAGAGAAGTTGGGTAACTTTTTATTGATAAAAGGTAAAGTGTGGGGCAAAGATGTGTAAAAGAAAAAATATATTAATGGTGGGACCATGCCAAGAATGAAAGTGTTCAAACTAATTTGGAACAAACATAAAAGGAAAGTGTTCAGACTATTCTGGGACGGAGGTAGTAGTAATTAGCTTTGCTGATTACATGCTTTTGTGTGTATGTCGATCATGGCCGTGCCTCATTGATCTTGTGATGACCCGTTTGGTGAGCAGTCTCTCGGGATCAATAGTGCATCATCCATTTCAGGTTTGAAGGTGATGCATCATGGGTTTGGGATTCGTGGAGAGCTTGTGTTAGCTTAATACTTTAGTTTACTTTTAATTATGGTTTGAGTTTGACTTTATGTTAGTTTGACTTTATGTTGGTTTCACTTTAGTTTGGTTTTGGAGTTGACTTATGGTTGACTAAATTATAGTTTTCAAAGTTATTTATTGTTTTCCGCTGTAAAATTCTGAATAAGCCGATATGTTATCACACGGGCGATAATGCTTCGATAATTCTAAGTTTTATATTAAAAAGGTATTTTGGAAAATAGAGGATTGTCGGGGTGTTACAGCTGTAGACATTTAATCGTGTCTCCCCATTTAAGTGTCCGATGACGAAACATACCGCGGTCTTAATTGGTTCGACCCAAGCGCAGAGCAGTCCGAAAAGCCATCCCAAAACTATTATTAATGATCCAAAACCGTATTGTATTTCGAGCCCAACTCTTTGAAAAGCCCATTTAATTATTCATTTGATAATTAATTGTTTTATTTAAATAAAATAAATATTTTCAAAGTTATTTTTATAATTAAAATCAAATTATATTCAGTAAAATCAGATTTCCGGAGTGAAGATAAAAGTAAATCTTTAAAACGCGTTTTGTAAAAAAGTTGTTAAAACGTGTCAAAAGTAAGGCGGTGCGCCTAGCGCACTACCTGCGCCGAGCGCACAGTAGTGCGCCAAGCGCACATGTCTGCCACATAAGCGCGCGCCGAGCGCACTGTAGTGCGCCAAGCACACAAGACTGCCACGTAAACCTGTGTGTCACACAGAGTCGTGTGCCAAGCGCACTTCTCTGTGCGATGCATAGGCTGTCAATTTTATCTTTTTTAAAGCGTTTGCCACGTGGGCACTGATGATTTGTCATGCCGCATTGGGCGTACCAATGTGCGCCTGACACGTGTGATATGCGTCACACAGCCACCTGCGCCTGGCGCAGCTTGCGCGTGAAGCGCAGTTTCCTTTTCCCTATAAATAGGTCTTGATTTCCATACGGTTTTCGGGTGATTTTTCCACACTTAACACTCGACTTTTACATTATGAATACCTTACGAATTCTCTCTACAAAACTCATACCTTTTAAATATACAAACACAAACACATTCAAATGTACATACTTTCAGACATACATATACGTTCAGATATTCAGGCTTCACGATTGCTCATCTCGAAGGTTATCATTCTCTCAGTCCCAAGCCACGGTATTATCCTTGTAATCCCCCGTAAATTCATGAATTTTATAAATATATTTTAACGTATAGTTATTTATATTTAAGTATATTTTAGTATTTAAATTATTTATTTCTTCAAAGGTTGACTATTTGCAAGTCAAAGGAATTATTTTAATGATTTATGGAAGTCAAATATTTTATTAAGTCATGCTTCGAAAATATTTGAAATGTTTGAAATGCTTTTTGGATTTGGAAAAGGATTCCTAAATGGGTTTGAGGAACTCAAACACTTTTAGACTTGGAAAAGGATTTCTAGTTTGAGCTCAATTACCTTTTCCTAAGCCCATAAGGGGAACCTATATAAACCCCCATAAATCCCAAAATTTTCCAACACAATTATTTTCTCTCTCCTCCCTCTCCCATATTTTCGGCCCCCTCATTCTTTTTCTCTCTCTTTCTCTTTTCCTCTTTCTTCCTCTCCTTCGATTTTCTTCTCTTTCGGTTCGGCCACCAGTTCCGGCCAACCACCGCTGCTCGCCGGCGACTCCGACACCCAGCCGGCTCCGCCGCCACTGTTTCCTTCTCCCACCGGCGTGTTGCGTGTTGCTCCTCTTCTTGCCTTGGTTTGATTACTTTTCTTCCTCCTCAAGTTTTATTCAAAGTTTATATTTTTAATATTTTTTTTAGTATGATTATGTTTAAAAGCTTTAGTTTGATGATTTATTTATGAATCTAAGTTTATATAATTTATGTATTGAAGAAATAAAAATTCAAATTTGCATATTAGGTTTGAATTGGATTTTTAATTATCAAAGCATGAATTTTTTGGGTTTTAAAGATTGGGAAATCATAGTGTTTTATTATAGTTTATGAAATTGGTTATTTTTATGATTATAACTATGTTTAAATATGATTTAAGGGAGTTTTAACTTATAATATATTGCTGAAAATTTAAAGGGAGTATTAATATGGAGTTTTATGATAAGTTTTAACAACTAGTGTAGTAAGTACTATGCAAGTTTTATCATGGGAAAGGTTTTTAAACACATTTTAGAAGGGTTTAAAGTATTTTATTGTTGCTGTAAATTCATAAAGGATTGATTGTGAATTTATATTGGTTGTTTTAGGCGGAGAATTATCTCTAGGCGACTTTTAAGATTGTTAAAGTGGCCTCTCAATTTGTCTGCACAAGGTACGTACATACCTATGTATTGATTGGATTAGTATCATGATTTTAAGATGAGAATTATGTAGTATCATGTATAGGAACTATGTTGAGTTCATATATGATTTATATTATGTTGGATGTGCATGTTTTATGCCGTTGTGTGAAACATGTTGATTATGAGATTTATATTATGAGATTTATATTATGTTTGTATGGAAGTTTGATGCAAGCATATGGTTGGGAACTTTAATTTATTTTATTAATTCACATGGGGAATTGATATATATATTGGTTTGGATCATAATTGATCATTTGTTCCCTTTTGAGTATTTCACTATTTTATAAGGACCAAGGGCCTTATTTAGTAAGTTGATATTTTATACTTATGAAAGGTAGTTTGGTTGTTGGCTAGGTTCAACAAATAAAGAAAGTTTGGATTAAAGTTGGAATTAATATGGGTTGTTAAGTTGTGTGATCACTTATCTAATCCTAAGATAAAATGGAAGTTTATGATTGTTGAGTGATTATAATGTTTGTTTTACTTGTGAGTCATAACAAGTAATAACTGGTTAATCATGTAAAGTGAAACTTGGATAGCAATAGCTTTAGACTTGTGCACGTCTGAAGTGTTGGACAAATAGGAGTTGGAGTACATGGTGGTAGCCCATGGCTTTTTCTGGGACCGGATTAATCACCGTGTTCTATTTTTTTTTAAAAGGTTCCTCGATATAGTAGGTCATGGGAATACGGAGTCGCGCCCGTATTTCGTCTTCCAAAGGGAAGACTGGTTTTAGTTAGACAACTCGGTCCATTGACTATTTCATTCAAATTAAAGTAATAAGAATGTTGTTATAAAGTTTAGTTCAGTAAAAGTTATCTGCAAGTTATTATATTATTATTTATTCTTGTTTACTTCTTAGTATCATGTTAGGATTATTTATTTATGTAGTATGTAGTACTCAGCTTTGCTGATTACGTGCTTTTGTGTGTATGTTGATCATGGTTGTGCCTTATTGATCCTGTCATAACCCATTTTGGTGAGCAATCTCAAGGGATCAATAGCGCATTGTCCATCTACAGGTTTGAAGATGCTGCATCATTGGGTTCGGGATTGGAGAGCTTATTAGACTATTTATCATACTTTGAGTATATACTTTTCGTAGTTGGTTTTGGTTTTATGTTTGACTTTGACTTTTGTTGGTTTGACTTTTGGAGTTGACTTTTTAGTTGACTAAGTTTTATTTATAAAGTTTATTATTATGTTTTCCGCTGCAAAATTCTGAATAAGTCAATACGTTTTCACACGGGCGATAATGCTTTGCTGATTCTCTATGTTTTATATTAAAAAGGTATTTTTGGAAAAGAGAGAATTGTCGGGGTGTTACAATCCTGAGGTTGCTTGAATCAATTTATTATTTTTTATATCACTAACGATTACCTTCATAATGTAGATTTTTTATATGAAAATTGCTCTTTTGTATATTCCAATCTTTTATTTCTCTTTTCTATTTATTTTCATATATTATTGCATGCTTGCCTGATTGTTCAATGCATGATTTTTATCACCCATATGTTTTTATTGATAATCAAGACCTAAAGAACTGTTCTAATATTAATTAGATAATTTGACAACCCGCTAGGTACCTTGTAAATTGATTGCTTAATAATATACCACTAAAAAATAGTATTTTATGAGTTTCCTGAACCAACCTAGACTAAATTAGTTTTAGGGTGTATAAAAATATTTTATGGTTATTCTATTGCATAAAAATTGACATGAATCGATATTTAGTAGAGGCCAGCAATGGGAGAATGTGGTTCATTATGATCGGGTTCGTATCCTCACCCCCGAACTCAATATGTGGTTCATTGACCATCTTTGGAGTTAGGACGGGGAAATCTATATTGGATAAGTTTCCAATTTGTCCCTACGATTTCCCAATATCCAATTAGATTTATGAGTTTTCCTTTAAGGACTTGTTAGCGACTTCGAAAACAATTTTCAATAAAACCTTTACAATGGGGTAGTCAAATACGCGCTCACACCGTGTAGGCGAAATAAAAACACGCCTACAATTTGGCGACTCCACTGGCGAGGATTTTACAAAAATCAATTTTTTTTAATAAGTGGATGAAACTCAAAATATACGATTCATACTCTTTTTATGCTTTAGAACGACATTACAGTTTTGCATATGCATGGCTATTGTCTAAGCCACCATAAGGATAATCTACCTTGCCTCATTAGCGCATGTTCTATGCGTGAGGTCACCCCCAGGGGGTTTGCTTTGTCCTTCCAAAAAGCTTCCTGAGCGATAGTGTTGGATCTTGGTCATAAGCGAACCTACCCAACCATGGCATTGTTCTCTTGTTCCTGACTTGAGAATTGGAGTGCGTCTTACACGTGACCAACTTTTTAAGCAGCGGTACGAAGCATGGGATCAATCTCTTAGTCATTGACCCCTTTCAGCCTTAACCTAACCTGACCATAGTTTCAAACATAGAACTGGACTTTAGGTTGGAACTTTTGCATCCATGTTACATGACATTTGCTTGTGATTGCAATTTTGCTTGTTATTAACTTGTCAAATTGTCATTATTATGCGTCGTGCCTAAAAATCACTTCTAAATAACAAATAAAAGATCGTCAATTGGTCAAAACTTCACCTAAACCTTCGAAAAACATGTCGGGGAGTAGTGCACCAAGCGCATTAAGTTGCGCCTGGCGCACCACTCCTGCACCAGACGCACTGCTGTTCGCCGCGTGCAGCAATGCTGCGTGGCACGCAGTCTGTGCATCGCATGCTTTTCGTCCATTTAGTCGTCGTGGTGGTCGATCCTATGTTCGGTTCGTCTGCATTCGCTTAAAAAACATGGTCATTATAGGCGTCTCACCTAAATCAAACATAAAAATTAGTCTTTTTGTCCTAAAAAAAAGTGCATCTAGAAAAGTGGTCATGGTAGAGTCAGAATTATCATGCATGTCTACCTTCTCCCTGCTACCCAACTAATCCTCCCTATCAATCATACCCTATCATATTCAATCGATTTCAAAAAACGTACATTTTTTCAAAATCAATCCTACACGCATGTCTATTCTACTTTTTTCAAAAGCATTTACTAATCATCATCATACAAGACGTTTACAAAAATATTTTCAAAATTAATCCATCATCTTTTCCTAACAAAAGATAAAAATAAGGGGTTCCTATCAAAAACAAATTTCGAAAATTCTAAGCCCAGTCCAAACACCTTTAGTCAATCCAATCCAATCCATTTGCTTTCATTTTTAGGCCCATATGCATTGGAGCATTTTGCATTCATTCTAGGCCCATCTAAATTTGAGCCCATACATTCGCTAGCATTAGAGTCGACCTTAGGCCGATATAAGTCTAGTTCATGTCAAAATCTAGGCCCATTTGCATCTATATGTCAAACCTAGTCCAAGTCTATTCCTAGTCCATTTCAATCAAACTCTAGTTCTAATCCAATTCAAAGCATAGGTTCATTTAGGCCCAATTCATTCCCTAGGTCTAGTTTGCGTTTCTATGTAAACCCTAGTTAAGTTTTCGGACTATAAAAGTTCCCTAGGCCTAGTTTGCATTTCTATGTAAACCCTAGTTAAGTCTTCAGACTATAAAAGTTCAATCCTAGGTCTAGTTTGCATCTCCATGTAAGCCCTAGTCAAGTCCTCGGACTATAAAAGGTTAGTTCATACCCTTAAGCCTAACCTGCTTGCTCTCCTGTAAGTTTAAAGTCTAGTCCAGTACTGCTTGCATAGTTCAGTCTAGTCCAGTCCATATCTGCATGTGCATATAGTTAGGCCCATGTCAGTATCATGGTCAAGTCCATACTAGTCCCAAACCATACCCATTTCTAACCTCCATACCCATTTTCATTTCCATTCATCCATTTCCTATTCCAATCTCTCATCTCCATTTCTCATTTCGAAAATTATTTCTTAAATTTTATGATGTCCATTCAATTATGTTCATGACCGGTCGAGAGATTATATATCAAGAATACCTAAAGGAGGAACAAAATGTGAGCCTACTCTAAAGCTCATCAATCGCACTATCACCACCCCGATTTCATTGAGAGTCATGAATATTACTTTTGACCGCCTTCACAATAGAGGCGTGATCAATTCCATAGGATCTAGCGCCTTCACATTAAAGGTGCGATTACTTCTATAGGGTTACTCCAAACTCTGCACTTAAAAGAACATTCAAAAGATGCAACCTATATTTCTACGACGAATTCCAACAGAATAATGAACATCTGACATCTAGTGTTGTATCCTACAAATGTACTGCAAAACATGGTCGATGACAATAGACTACTAATACTTGCTACAACGAGAATCAACATCACCAGCAACCCTTTCTTAGGCAGTGCATCAAGGGCATAGTCTTTTATATCTGGTTTCCTAGGATGAGTCAGAGAGTCCTTACCCAGCAATTTATGTCCTTTCCAATCAAGTCTTTGGCACTATAGGACTTCATCTATTATAGCATTTCCATTTTCATAACATTTTCTTTTCATTTTCATTTTCATTTTCATTTTCATTTTCATTTTCATTGGTCTTCCATCATTTTATTTATGCTTCTAATTCAATGATGAAACTCAAATCACCTAATGATCTTGACTAAAAAAATCTGGAAAAAAAATAAAGAAAAATGAAAAAAGGACATACTTTGGATTAGGAGTTATTCCCCTCTTCCCTCCATTATCCATTAAACCATCATGATCCATTAGCCAAATAATCCCTTAAAAATCAAAGCCACAAATGACCTTCAAGCCTCCAATACCCTAAACCATAAAAAACTTGTGTGCAAGCCGCACTACAAAAAAATAAATGCCAGGCAAAATAGATAAATAAAAGTGAATAAATTCAAAGTGCGAGAAAAAGAAGCAAAAGCAAAAGAAAACGCACAAGACAAAAAAAACTGCAAAAAAGAAAAAGCCAAAGGCAAAGAAATAAAAAGTCAAGCTAGGGGGATTGCACACAAGTTCAACCCCTCATTCAAAATCCTTCAATCCATCAAAAACATTAACCTATATAATCCAAAGCCATGATCCTACCTTATCCCAACCAATTGAACCTTCATCAAAGCCTTAAAACCTCAACCTTTCAACCTTTCATATCCATCCTTAACTCCTTTTTTAAGGTCGTATGTCCATGCCCACTAGGATGAAAACCCGAAAGGGAAGCCTAGACAAAAGTTAGGGTACAAAAAAAAAGAGAAAAATCAAATCAGATCCAGAACTACGAATGGTCTGATTCCGCAAGGATACGTAGGAATCCTCATCTCGAGGTCCGACCGCTTCAATAAAACAAATTACTCAAAGTCTAATGATTTGACCTTCTAGAATTCAGGAGCATACTCTTCTAGACCTCGACATAGATTCGTGTTTGAACCTAGCTAAGTTCAAGCCTTTTCCCACCTACATCTATATGAGTCACAAATTTAAACTTTTTATTTTTCAAACCAAACTCTCCTTGTCCCTAAAGGACTCTCAAACAATTCCATGATTTCTGGTGATATTTGACTTTACCTGTGTCAACTCCCAAAAGAAGAATCCCCAATGAAGAAATTTGAACGATTCAAGACATATCAACTACATTTCAATCAAGGCTCATAGCGCCTAATTCAAGACAAGCTGACCCAAAGTGGGGGCTTCGTATTTATGTGGTGGTTCCTCCAAACCAAGTCAAACTCCCGAAAAGTTGTAATCTGCGGACCTCGTTTACGGACCCCGATTATTTACTAAAAACAGTTTTCGAAAATCATTCTATCTATTTCTAATCATTCTATCTATTTCTAATCATTTTATCTACATCTGATCATTCCATCATTCTACATGTCCAGATCTTCTAACCTTGTAAAATCCTGACCTTGCATTGCATTACATACATCCTAGTCTTACATAACCCTGACCTTGCATGACGTGTCATCTTCCATAGCTTTGCGCAACCTTAATCCTTGCATAGCGTCTCATGCATCCTTAGAGACTCTAAGTTTGCATTATTTGCACCATTATGTCCTTTATGAGAGTTGTTTGCACCTATCTGCTAACATCTTTTCCTGCAGTTAATCAAATTGCTTGTAGTTATTGTCCTGCATACAAAATTTGCTTTGCAGAGACTGGCGTATATAGATCAGTTCTAAACTGCAGAGCGTTTATAATCGTTCTCCTTCCCGACACCGTATACTTTGACTATCGGTTTCCTGAACCTCACTCAAAGTGGGGGCTTCGGAAAATCATAATAATATACATAATAATAAGAAAAAGAAGGAAAGAAGGTTAGAATGTATAAAAGAGAGATTTTTATATTAAAGATCTACATCATGAAAGAAACAGTTAGTAACTTCAATATAAATAATAAATTTATTCAAGGACCCTCAGGATTAAACCGTGTCTTGGGTCTGAGAGATTGACAACCGTCAGGACGAGCAATTGTGAAGCCTGAAAATATGAACGTGTATGTATGTATGTGTTTATCATTGTATGTTTATATGTTTATGAAAGTATGAGTTTTTCTGAGAGAATTCGTAAGTGTTCATCAAAGTATATTGGTCAGATATAAAGTTCGAGAAGTGTTTTCTATATTCGAAAAATCGTAGCTTATTTATTGGAAAACATCAAAAAAAAAAAGATAGAAAAGCAACATGCGCGTCATGCCGGGAGTGTGCCAGGCGCACATCTCTGTGTGACGCACAGAGCCACGTGTCAGACGCGGATTGGTGCGCCTGACGCGGCTTGACATGTGCGCTTGGCACACGTGGTGCGCCAGGCGCACCGCCTTGCATCAGACACGTTTTGACAGGCTTTCTTTTAAACGTGTTTTTGAAGATTTTCTTCTATCCTTTAAATCCAAAAATCAATTTTACGGGATAAGATCCGACTTTAACTTTGAAAATATCTTTGAAAATATTTATTTCCTGAAAATAAAAACTATTAATTATCATGAATAATTAAATGGGCCTTTTCAAAGGATTGGGCTCAAAATATTATTTTCGATCTCAAAATACAATTAACTATTAGGAATAATTAATTAGGTTTTAAATAGGACTTTGGATCTTTATAAATAAGCTTTACACTTTTAAAATACTTTTGGGTTTGGCTATTTGGGCTGCTCTCCCTTTGGGTCGGACCAATTAAAACCGCGGTATGTTTCATCAGTGGGCCCTTAAATGGGGAGACACAATTATTCTACAGGAGCGTACTGGCATATACAAGTATACAATTCACTAAGCTTTTTAAGTAATTTTGAGTATAAATAATAAAGAATTAAAATGGATCTTTTAAACTTCCTATCCAATCCACCACTATCTAAACTCCGTTTTTTTAAGTTAGATACAAATTTTATACAATGAATGCGGTTCATATTAACTTTCCTCGTATTAGGTTAGACTTGAGTTGGATTTGAACCATATTGTTAGTTAATATAACAAAATTCAAAGTTTAAGAAAACAGTCATCATATAGTAAGTAATACAAACGTCAGCGTAAATTTTATTGTATAGAAATTTTGATCTGTGAACTAATCAGGTAGTAGTTATAAGACTCGATTTTAATTGTTAGTTGTTAGCTAAACTTTAACTTCTATAAAATTCAAATCGGATAAATGATTTCATCCATTTTATTTGGGTAGTCTCATAACTAATCATCCATCAATGACCAAAGTATGGAGTCAAATAGTATCCATATATCAAACACGCATTTCATATAATATTGTGAAGTAGAAGAATCCCTTGGAAAGTTTGTCCTTCCTCCGTTCTTTTTCTATACAAATTATTAGGTTAGGTTGCCTAATTATAATACTAAAATTAGGCGGAGCCCAAGCCCACATAAGTGATTGTCCACAAGCTCGAAATCATGCAACAACCCATACCATTTTACTTGCCATGTCAGCATATATAAGGCTCCTATTTCCTAAAATTCAACACATATCCTAATTTTGTCGAACTCACACATTCAGTTCTCCAAATTCTCTCTCTACAGAAATCGAAAAACCAGAAGAAAAAAAATTGCTGTGATCTTCTTCATTTTTTCGCAATAAATTCTCGATCCACGCAATGAGTAATCAATTGTTCTAAAATTTCGTTCTTTTTGCACATACTTTTTTCGCAAACTGCTGCTGCACGTAATTTTGAATTTCTTCACAAATAGTTGTTGCTATAATTTTCAGCTTTATTAAGGTATTTTATTCATAATATCTGTTGTATTATGTTCAATTTGAGAAGATTTTGTTCAATTTGGTATACTTCTTGTTCTTGTTTGATTTGTAATTATTGATTGCAATCAAGTTGTTTATCTAGTGCAATCAACTTTCTCTCTACAAAATCAATAATGTTTTTGAATTATTAGTTAGAATTGCAAGTCCAACAATCATATTCTTTGTAGATTTCCAATTATGAGTTAGAATTTAGTACATCTCAGGAATTTGAATACATTTTGTTTAATTCTTTGACTTCATGGTTGTTCTTGTTTGTAGAATGGATTATGAAATGTATGAAGATTTTAAAGAACTTTTATTGGCGGATGCAACGCATAATGAAATTGAACCATTTGATTCAATTGTGCATAATCAACTACAGATTTAATTGTTGAAGAATGCATTGGTAAGTAAACTTGTTTTATTGTTTTATTTGTGTTGATTTTCTAGTAGTGTTTCTTATATTTTGATTGTTGTTTCTTATTATGTTATAATATATTTTGATGTTAGTATTTATTATTTGTCCTAATACTGTAGTGGTTTGTTTTTATTTTTATTTTCGAGTAGCACATTATATATATATATATTGCTGGTAGTGACTTTATTGCCTAAACTGGTCACTTATTAAGGATTCTTGGTGTCTTTTGTGTTATGATGCCTGTGTGGAAGCAAACGATGTAAATGATGATCTTGTTATTAGTGGTAGTCTTATTGGTGTGCAAAGGAAAACAATTGAGGAAATGTATGAATTGTATCGGCTGCATTCCAGAGTGTTGACCCTTAGTTTTGGTTGATGACTTTGCAAACTTCCTAATGTATTGGATTATTTTGAGAAACAGTGCTCTAGTTCCAGAGTAGGAACAAGGTTGTCTAAGCGAGTTCCAGAGGTTGAATAATGGATAGCATGGCGCAAATAATCAAGGCAAATCAATACAAGCACAACAACAAGACTTAATTCTCTCAGTGATGATTTATAATTAAAGTTCATGTTCAACAGTTCCTCAAGGAACTGTCTGCTATTCCTGAGTTGGGACGCACGAAGCTTCAGAGTCGAAGACTTCAAAAGAGAAGACATGAAGACTAAGTTCAAGAGTCTGTACTTAGGATTTATTAAGTATTTTATATTGCTTAGTATAAGGGAACTAGAAGGAACTTTTAAATGCAACAAGTGTTTTTGAAATTAATTAAATGAGATTTTTTAGGAAAAATATTGTAAATAAATAAAGCATTTTTTTTTAAATCTTTTTTTGAGTGCTTATCAAGTAAAAACTAATTTCCTAAGTTCTCTTTATATTTCTCAACCACTAACTCACTTACTGTTAGTTTGTTTGAATTGGTCTTTGATTATTCCTTAAGAAGTGTGAACGTGGGTAAATAATCCTACGTGGGTTACTGCTTCATACTTGGTTGAGAAATAAGTGGAACCAGCCTAGTTTGGCTTCTCTATAAAAGGAGGAGTCTTTCTCATTACAAACTGCCAACTGAAAACACATTGTCTTTTTACAAATCATAAGATTTTTCTAAAAGTCAGTTACATTCTTATAAAAGTTCCTAAGTTCCTAAATATCTAAGTTCAATATATATACTAGTGTGTTTCACAAAATTAAGTTGTATTTTGGGGTTCAAGGGTTGAGTGATCCTTGTAAGACTTAGAGTTAAGTTTGTGAATGTAGGCTTCAGAGTAGAAGCAACAGAGATTTGAGTTACAATAATCAAAGGGGATTACTGTGAGCAACTTGGGTTCGAGAGGAACTCAAGTTGTGAGAGTGATTGTAATAGAGTTGTTATAATAATATAAGTTTTTGAGGCTTTCCGTTCTCGATAAGGTTCAAGAAGTTTCCACAATTTTATATTTCTCTGTCTCTCTGATCACTGTTCCTTTGTTCCAAGTACAATTCACCCCCCCTTGTACATGTTCCATTAAAGTATCACGAAGCATTGGGTTTTAGCATTAGGAAGTATACATCTAGGGTTGGGAGGGTTGAAGAGAATGGGTACTTAACGAAGGAGAAGTATTTTATTTGTTGTCGTGGAAAACCGGAGGGTCAAAATGATTTTTTTTTTGTTCCTGTAGTTGTTGTTGATGGGGATGGCAATGAAACGAAGCGGGAACAACGGCGGGTTATTGTTACAAAGACAGGGTGTAATGCAATGATGAGGGTACAGTTGAATGATGGAGGAATGTATGAAGTGATAGCTCATGTGCTTGTGCACAATTATGAGCTTGCTAATCCTAAGTGGCAGCATTACCACTGTTCGGAGAAGGCCAATGGGGATGGCAAAGTGAAAGAGATTATTGTTATGACAGAAGCATCAATGCGACCTGCTGTGCAATATCGTTACAAATGTCACCAATACGGTGGTGCGGAGGCCCTTGGTCACACTTCTCGTGACCACTATAACTTTGTGATCGAATAGGCTTAAGATGAAGGCAATTGAGGGAGGTAATGTGCACGTTGTCATCGATAAGCTTAGCCAAAAGGCTGCTGAAGATGATGATTTTTTTAGGCTGAAATTGGATACCTCCGGTAGGTTTTGTGATAAGTTTTGGCGTGATTCTATGACGAAGGATGATTATAATTGTATGGAGATGTTACTGTTATTGATACCACGTATCGTATAAATAGGTATAATTTGATATGTGGTGCGTTTGTTGGCATAAACAACCATTGGAAGAATGTAGTGTTGGGTCTTACTTTTTTCCAATGAGATAACCGATTCATTTGTGTGACTTTTTAAGGTATTCAAGAACTGTATGGGTGGTTTTTTTCCTATGCCAATATTTACATACTAGATCAGGCCATCAGCAATGAGTTCGCTCGGGTATTTTTGTTGAAATTTTTAGTCTTTTTATCTTATATGTAAAAGTGGTCACAAAATGACTTAACACTAGTACAGAATTCACGTTTTGCGTCGGTCTATTTGCGTCGTATGCAAGAAGACTTGACGCAAATAAACGATTTGCGTCGCATGGCTTTGAGGACGCAACGCAAATAACCCCACTACGTGCAAATGATGATGGTTTGCGTCGCGTGCTTTGTAGGTGCGACGCACATGATCAAGGTGTAGGCTTGCTTTGTAGCCTACTATCTGCGTCGCATGTTCCTGTGTGACGCAAATGATGTAGCTATCTGCGTCGCATGTTCGAATGGTGCGACGCAGATGATGTTGGCCATATAAAATAAAAATCACACTCCTCTAAAAGCTGATTACTTAAAAAAAAATTGAAAATTGCGTCGCGTGGGAGATGTGTGCGACGCAGATAAACTCACCATATAAAATCTTGCCTCTCAGTCGTTTCCATCTCTAACCTAATCTCTCTCATTCTCAACTCAACTCTCATCAACCCGTTTAAGATTTAGGCATATGCTTCTTCATCTTCTTTTTCTCCTTCCCCCAATTTACAATCTCCATTTTCGTAAATCAACAAATAATTCTTCAAATTCATCCCCCTTTCTCACTCTCGCCTCCAAGCTTTCTCCCATGGCGGAACAACAACCTCATGAACATTCCGACGATCTTCACCTCGCCACAAACGAAGAAGACGACTCATAAACTCTCACCGCTCACGACCTCGACGCAGTCGAGTTACCTCCTAGTTTGACCCGAGTTAGATTTATCCAAAATTTCAACCCTCAAAATTTCAACCTCCTCCGACCTGGGAAATATGGGGTTTTATCGACGACGGCAGAAGTTCCGGCGACAGAAAATGTTGGTGTTTCAGCATTTTCGGAAAAATGGAAGAAAATGATACCAAATATTGATCCACCAAAAACACCGTCTTCTTATATGAAGCCTCGACCTCCTACTCCTTCTATGCTAAGATTAATGTCACACTTCCTTATTCTTCTATGCTTTCCTCTAATGAGGTTCGCTTTTTTTTTTTATCATTATTGTGGGTTTTTGTTTTTGTTTTTTTGGGTTTGATTTGATAATGGTTTTGATGCAAGTTTCGATTTTTTTGAGATTTATGTGATCTGGGTTTGTTGGATTTAATGCTCCTTTTTTGGGGAGTTTGTGGATTTGGGGTTTTTGTTGTTGTTGTTGTTTTGATGAGGAGTTTTTTTTTTTTTTTTTTTGTATCTTTTTATTTATTTTGTGTTGTTTTTTTGGATCTGATCAGAAAAAAGGGCCAAAATCTGGGTTGATTCAAACCTAATGCTGCAGTTGAGGAAGAAGACGATGCAGAGGAGCCTGAAATAAAAATGAAGGGTGATTCTTCATCAAATGCTAAAGTTCATCAAAATGCCGAAGCTGACGACGTGAAGTATGGGTTTGATTGTTTAATTTTAGTTTTAATTTAAACTAATATGTATACAAGTTGTAATTGAAGCAATAATGGAACTAATATAATTATTGTGGAGTTGTATGATCTGCAAAGGAAATTGGATTGTTAATGTTTGATTTTTTTTTTTAATAAAAATTGCCTCATTTGCGTCGCACATAGTTGATCATGCGACGCAAATTTCTTTTTTTTTTAAATAAAAATTTCCTCATTTGCGTCGCACATACTTAAAGATGCGACGCTGATTTCTTTTTTTTTTAAAAATAAAAATTGCTTGAATTGCGTCGCACATAGGTGAACATGCGACGCAAATGGCTTCATATCTGCGTCGAGTCCTCATACGACGCATATTATCTTTCCAGATCTGCGTCGAGGCCTGTGCCGTCGGACCCATGTCCGACGCAAATGGGCGCCTCGCATCCGACGCAAATCGTCGATTCTGTACTAGTGTAAGCTGGTAAATTATAAAGGTATACTAGGTACTAAATGAATAAAGTGACACTGAATGACTTTAAATTACTCTGTAATCTTTAGGGACTATGTTGGTCACCAAATGACATAAACTGATTACTTAATGGCTTTATCTGGGTACTAAATTCATAAATATGTTTATAACAGAATTGTGGTACATAGGTGTTTTCTAACACAAGGCTGCGGCTATGTCAGTGGCATCTTCATCAGAATGTAGTTAGTCACTTTGGAACTTTGAAGAGTGATGACACATTTTCCAATACTTTTAAGAAATGTCTTTGTGGTTGTTATGATAGTGTTGAGTTTGAGGCAAGTTAGAAGTATATAATGGAGAAGTATAGCTTGGTAGGAGATAAGAGGTTTGCTCATTAGTATGAGTTGAAGGATAAGTGGTCCACAGCATTGAGCAAGGACTTCTTCTCAGCTAGAACTTGGTCTTCCCAGCATAGTGAAAGTACTAATAATGCTATATGCTTTCAAGCTTCTAAGACAAGAATCTTGGATGAATTTTATGGTATGTTCCAGAGCATTGTTTTACGATAGAGACAAACTGAAACCAATAGTGAGTTTGTGGATTCTAGATTTGTCCCTAAGTCTTATTTACCTATGGCAGGCATGTTGAGACATGCTAGTTGAATTTACACAGCTACAATGTTCAGGGATTTTGAGCAAGTATTTGGGCACTTTTTAGGTATTATTTATGAGTTGTTGACTATGGATGACACAATATTAGTGTATAAAGTTTGGCCTGAGAAGCATCCACAATGGACACACTAAGTCACTTTTGATTGTTTCAACAAGTTTGTTAGTTGTTCTTGTAGGAGTTTTGAGGAGGCGAGGATGTGTGTTATTATTGCCTTAGGGTGCTTCACATGTACTCAATCAGTGAGATACCTTCAGCTTATATTATAAGGCGGTGGACAAAATTTGTCAAGGTGAATATGTCATCGTTAAAGAAAGATTGCATAGCTTGGCGATTTCAAGTGTGTAGGGTGTATAACATTCTCATCATAAGAAGTCATTACAATGAAGAGGCAATGAAGATTATAGAGAAGGGTTATATGAGTGATCTTGCTGATGTGGAGGCTATTTTTGCTAACATTAACTTAGCTGATTTAGAATTAGGTGTTGGAGACTCAACTACATCAGATTCTTCTACCAATACTGTTTTGGATCTTCCTTGGGTTCAAGCGAAAGGAAGAAGTGTGGGGCCAAAAAGTGGAATAATTAAGAACAGCAGGAGTGGGAAAGGTCGTGGGAAATCTGTTGGTACTATTTCTAATGCTGCAAAGGAGTTTGGTTCTTACACACCTCCTGCAAGATTATTTTGACTTGCTTAGAATGGATTAAAGGGGTGACTAATAGGCTTTAGGTGATCGCTAATAGGATTAAAGAGGTGATCAATAAGATTATAATGGTTATTAAGTAGTATACTTTTGTTTGGATTTTTTATTTTTACCACCTTTTAAAATCACAATTTTCAAGATAACCACCTTATAAGTTCATTTTTTTCAATAACCACCTTATATGACCTAAATCTCTTTAAATACATACCAATTGACAGATTTCATCTAAGAAATCGATCTTAAAGAAAGGTTAAAACCTAATATACATTTAAATGAATAAAGGTGGAGGTGATGGAATCATTCTTAAACCCTTTTTTAGGATGATTTCCTTGACCGAATCTGTCAATTGGTAGGTATTTAGAAGGATTTAGGTTATATAAGGTGGTTATTTAAAAAAAATGAACATATAAGGTAGTTATTTTGAATAACTTGATTATAAGGTGGTTAAAGTCAAAAAATCCTTTTTGTTTTGACTCTTTTTTTGGATTTTTCTGGTTTAAAGAAGTTTATTTTCCTTCATTACAATTGAATAATATTTGACATTCGTTTTGATTGTCACTTTTGGTCGTCACACAAAGTCACTTATGCTTTTTTGAGCAAGATTAAAATGGTCACCAGTGGAGTTAAATTGGTGACTGAATAACTTAAAGTGCGTACTAACAACTTATAGTATTTAAAGGAAAGACTTGTAATGCATTCAAAGGAAAGAGAATAAGTTTCAAAGACGTCCACAGTTGGTAATTAATTAACATAAACTGGTGACTAATTGGATTATAGTGATCACAATTAAGAATATTGGGATTCTTTTTCATTTTTCTAATTTTACTTAATTGAAAAATACCCACAATACAGAATATGACTTGAAATGCTAATTTTGAAAGTCTTTAAATGCATCCAAAGCAAACAGAATATATTTCCAAAGACATCTCCATACTAGGTCACTAAATGATATGAATTTGAAGTCCGAAAATTCACAATGTATACCCTAGAACCTAAGTGACGTTTTTTTTGGTGTTTTATGATTGAAAAATTAAGAAATAAGAAGTAAAATAAACAAAGATAGGCTCTATTGTTCCCTCGAGAACTAGAGGATCTCTCACTAACCTCGATTAGGAGATGCACACAAACCTCGATTTGTATGTTCTTGGTACGACGACCAAATACTCAATGCACAAGCATTCGAATAACTCAATGATCACTTCACACAAATCTGATCTTCTTTATTATGTTTGGGCGCCTATTTATAAGGCTAAGAGAAGCAAGAAATCCTTGCCCTCCAAGACTCTACATCACACGCCCAACTAGTAGTAATTTAGGAAAGTTTCCCCTAAACCTAAGCCTAGAATCTAGCCTTATTTTAAGGAAACAAAAAGCTTCAAGGAAAGAGATGCAACTCTTTCCATAAATAAGAAAACCATAAGGCAGCAGCAAAGGCATTCCTTTGCACGCCTATTACAACTCATCCATCAAGAGACTTTCCTAAAAAACAACCATGACAAAGTATCGAAATATTACTAAGTGTTTTTCGGATTTAAAATGACTCAACTAACTTAACTATCATAATAAAACGGCATATTTTTTATCACATGTAAAACCTTTACTTTAAGAGTAAAGTAAAACCATGTAACAATTCTACGAAAGCAAATAAAGATAGTCGATGAAGTAATCTTTGCACGTGCCATGCATCATACTCCCCTTCTACAAAGAAACTTGACCTCAAGTTTTGTCAAGGCAAGGAACGAGGTCATTTGCACCCAATGTAGCACAAATTCCATTTCCTAGCAACACCTTATACGTTTCATGCACAAGTTTGTTAACAACTTCAAATGGCCCCTCATCCATTGGTTCATCATGCTTATGATTAATGTGGAGCTTTTGTGCAGCCAACGAAAGCCAAACATAGTCTCCAACATCCAAGCTAGTAGCATGGCGCATATGCAGCAAGTTGTTGCGCCTCTCCTTCTTTGTTGTCGGCACTTCTAGCACTTCATTCCTACATGAGGTTAAACAAGTATGAGCACCCTTAGGAGCAGCATCTAAGGACGTAGGCAACACATCCCCAACACTCTCCTCACTGATCATAGGAATATGCTTAGGTGGTAGTGGTTTCAAGCCAATTCTTTCCCCATTTATAAGAACCGAACATATGTTGTCCCTTCCATGGTGAATCACACTCCTATCCCACTGCCATGGACGCCCAAGAAGTAAAGAACAAGCCGTCATTGGTACCACATCACACCACAATCTGTCCATGTATCCTCCAATTCGAAAAGAGACAAGGGCTTGTTTATTAACCCACACACCACTAGCAGCATCCAACCAACTCAACTTGTATGGTTTAGGATGTGGTTGAGTAGGCAATCGTGCATCATTCACCATAGAAAGAGCACATACGTTAGTACATGAACCACTATCAACAATAACCGAAAAAGTCTTACCATTGACGAGGCAACGTGTTTGGAACAGATTTTCTCTTTGCTCTTGCTCAAGTGAAACTTGTGGAGTAGCCAATAAAGTCTTGCATAGGATCAAGTTGTGATGCTCTTGCTCCGGTTCAAACATGGGGGTGGAATCCCAAAAAGAAGCAAGCGACCACGTTGTCCAAGGAGGCACGCTCCTTGTCCTGCTCAAGTGAAGCAAGCAAGACTTGGTGATCCTCGTAGGAAACCAAGAGTTTATTTGGGCACTCTCGTTGAAGGTGACCAAAACCCTTGCACTTGAAACACATACGGTCCTTTATGCTTTGCTGCCCCGGAGTTAAAGCTCCTTGTTTTGCCTTAAAATCTGTCACCATCGACGTTTCTACAGCCTTCCCTTTCTCTAAAGTGTCAATCTTTGCAGAGAATATAGTTTCAGTTTTAGGGGTAGAAGAAGATCGAAAGTTCCTGCCTTTAGCTTCTTTTTGCTGCCTTTCCACCTTACTTGCTAATTGACACAACTCATCAAACGTGTTATAAGTTTGCAATTCAACAAGATTAGCAATAGGCTTGTTCATACCAAACAGAAATTTGGCCATCTTTTGCTCCTCCTCTTCCTTACATCCACATGCCAAATATAATTTCTCAAACTCAATTACATATTCAGCAATGGAAAGATGATCTTGTTGAAAAGAACTTAACCTAAGGTACAACTCTTGCTTATAGGACTTAGGAACAAATCGTTTTCTCAATTTCAGTTTTAAAGAACTCCAAGTTTTAATCTTTTCCTTCCCATCTCTCACTCTTTGGACTTGGAAAGAATCATACCAATCAGATGCATAATCATTAAATTTAAGTATAGCATGATTAAAACGTTGAGTATCATCCATACCTTTATGATCAAACATCCTCTCAACCCTTCTCTCCCAATTCAAGTAAGTTTGAGGGTCCTTCAATCCATTGAATTCCGGAAGATCTCCAAGTTTCAATTCGGATTCCTTAGTGTTCCTTGCTCCTATCCGTTCGGTCCGTGAGTTTAGCTAGGAGTGCGGAATTATCATTAGTCTGCTTCTCATACTCCTCGAGTCTTGCATCAAGAAGTACAGCCACTTGTGCAGTCATCTTGTCCATCATAGTTGTCATCCAAGCCTTAAGTGCCTCGGATTCTCCCATGTTGATTAAAACTGCCAGGAATTTTTCTTCAAAAGTTTCCGCTTGCTGTGACTTCGTTACTGATCGGAATAAGCTGAAATTTTGACACAACAAACTTCAAGATGTCTAGTTTGTCCACACAAAATTTCACAACAATCCGCCTTCTCACGCGCCCTCACGCTCGTCTACAACCTTACTGCTCTGATACCAAACTGATATGAATTTGAAGTCCGAAAATTCACAATGTATACCCTAGAACCTAAGTGACGTTTTTTTGGTGTTTTATGATTGAAAAATTAAGAAATAAGAAGTAAAATAAACAAAGATAGGCTCTATTGTTCCCTCGAGAACTAGAGGATCTCTCACTAACCTCGATTAGGAGATGCACACAAACCTCGATTTGTATGTTCTTGGTACGACGACCAAATACTCAATGCACAAGCATTCGAATAACTCAATGATCACTTCACACAAATCTGATCTTCTTTATTATGTTTAGGCGCCTATTAATAAGGCTAAGAGAAGCAAGAAATCATTGCCCTCCAAGACTCTACATCACACGCCCAACTAGTAGTAATTTAGGAAAGTTTCCCCTAAACCTAAGCCTAGAATCTAACCTTATTTTAAGGAAACAAAAAGCTTTAAGGAAAGAGATGCAACTCTTTCCATAAATAAGAAAACCATAAGGCAGCAGCAAAGGCATTCCTTTGCACGCCTATTACAACTCATCCATCAAGAGACTTTCCTAAAAAACAACCATGACAAAGTATCGAAATATTACTAAGTGTTTTTCGGATTTAAAATGACTCAACTAACTTAACTATCATAATAAAACGGCATATTTTTGGTCACATGTAAAACCTTTACTTTAAGAGTAAAGTAAAACCATGTAACAATTCTACGAAAGCAAATAAAGATAGTCGATGAAGTAATCTTTGCACGTGCCATGCATCACTAAATAACATAAACTGGTGATGAATAGTCTTATAGTAGTCACAAAATAAAACATTGTCTACTAAGCCCAAGGTTTATATTTACATAAGTTGTTCACATATCAAAATATAACCTAATAGATTGAAAAATATTGCATCAACATTTGTGCAAAACATCATATGATCACAACATTTAATCTTGTTTTCCTTCAAAATAGAACATTTTCCAAAAATGTTCACATCTCTGCTTTTCTAGGAGATATTCTTCTGGTGGGAGAGGTTTCTTGTGGTTGTTGTGGTACTTCTGTTGTCGGTTCAACTGCTTCTTGGTGTCTCTTTGATCGTTTTACAAACACTTGTGGAACATGTTGCTTGGGCTTTTTGGGTTGCTTTGATTGTTGCTTCAATTCAGGTATACTTAAGTCAAATGATGGCATGTCTGCAACTGCTTGTTTGGTTGTCATTAGGAGCTTCTCAATGTCATCAATCGGTTTAAGAACTTCAGGGTTCTCTAACAGTTGAGACAATGTGGGTGATCCATCTTGTGGAACATCTTCATTCCTTTGCTTAAACTCCTCCAACCTTCGCGCATGCATGATGTAGCAAACCTCTAGGTTGCGTCCCAATTTTTGGCGAGCTTGATCAATAGGCTGTGAAAAATCCAAGTATAATCATTGCATACAATAATTTTGCAACTTCTAATACATTTAATTATTGGAACATTGTTCCTTATTTAAGTGAAATTAGCCATGTGACATTAAATCAATCTACTAGATCTAATATATACTCATATCAATATTATGACAATAATTTCTATTTAACCTGGTGACTAAAGTAATTAACCCAGTGACTAAAGTCATCAAACTGGTGACCAAAGTAATCAAACTGGTAACAAAAATAATTTGAACATTGTAGTATCACACTTACTCATACCAAATCTTCCTCCTTTGCGATTCTTTGATGCGACCTCTTCGAACACACGCTCACGGATTATTTCATATGCCTAATGCTTGATTAGTGGAAGTTTTGTTGGTAGTTGCAGTCCCTTCCAAAGTAAACGATGGAAGTAATTAGTATAATGACGCACCCACCTACACTCCTTGATCCTTTTTTGTTGCAACTTGTTACAGCTTTGTCCGACCTCTCCAACACATATCTGCTCCAATTCAAGTTTGGGATTGCAAGGACCTAAAGCACTTTTGTTGTATTCATGTCTATATGGTTATATGTTGTAGGAGTGAGAAATGTCAAGATCGCATACATAGCATAATATCTTTGGAAACTACGACCTCCATTCGGCAGTTTCACAATCTCTTCCACCAGCTTGGATGCCTTTATTTTTGCATTGTCTCTATATCCTATTACTTCACGCCACTTCTGTTGCGCCTAAGCATCTGGGTTGTCTCTTTTGGCAAGAGAGTTCCGGACAACATGATCTCCTGCTTTTAGCAGAAGAATGACGTCATGGACATCATCATCAGTTACATTGCATCCCCTAGCTGCGTCACTATAAACCAGTTGTTGTACCCATTGTGCTGCTGCACAAGCTAGTCTACCATCCCTTGATAATATGCATGCATTTTAAGTTCAAGCAATCTTCCAAATCCCATTTATTCCACATGCATTATTTGTTCTGCAGTGAGTTGCTCATTCAACTTAAAGAGTCCACTAGGGGAACAATATGTTGAAATTAGATATTATCTAGCCCTACAAAAGAAATCAGAACAATAACAAACATTCCAATCAGAGTGATCATCAGACAAATTAAATTGGTCAATAATTAAGATTAAGTGGGAACTAAATGACCAATAATGGCAACAAAATGACTGAATGTAGTGATAACCCTATTTAGTCTTGATAATTTAAACATAAAAGTTAAATAACTATCAAGAACAATAAAATATCATAGAAGAGAGGCCCAAACAAGTAGAGTAGCAGTACAACTTACAAGAGTTGTATGAATGAACATAGAGACGGAATACTGTCTAATAAATTTTAAAATGTGCAGGGGTTGGAAATCATTAGTTTATTGAGTTCACAAAGACAATAAGGTAGCTTGTATAAATTTTGCCATACAATTTTTCTAAGAGGTTCAAGTTGTTTCTGTATCAACATCAAAAGGAATAGGGACATATTTAAAAACTTTTTGAATTGAATAATAGACACTTAAACATAATTTAAACATAAAATTTGAAAATGCCATAAGTATCGTGCAAATAGGAATAATTTAGTGGCCATAAGCGGTGACCAATAGAATTAAACTAGTTACTAAATGACATAAAATGGCCACTAATATTGTATTATAAAATAGGAATTATAGACTTATGCAAAGGAGACAAAATATTTAAACTTGGGTTTACGACTTTGTTTGGGAGAACCATCATGGTCAATCTCCATCACAGGTTGCTTCCCTTTTGCACGAGGTGATTGAGGTGAAGTACTCGGAAAAGCACTTTTTTCAGCGTTTTTAGTAGGTTGCTTCCCTCTTTTCCTCCCTTTTCCTTAAGGTGATTCTGGTGAATCCTTTGGAGAAGTCTCTTTCTCAGTCTTAGGAGGAGTTTGGTTTCCTTATTTCATTGTTTTCCCATAAGGTGACTTCTTTGGAGAGTGATCTTGTTCAATCTCTAGAGGAGGTTGTTTGCTTCTTTTCCCTCCCTTTCCTTAAGGTGGTTGTGTTGAATTTTTGTCAACTCCTTTGTTTTCATCTTGCCCCTTGTTCGACTCACTTTCATCCGTTTCTTCTTCAGTTGGCTGCTTGGTGGTACTTGCAGCATTTTGCCTTGGTATCCAAGTGGTTGCTTCTTTGTTTCCTTTGCTTCAGTTCTCCTTTCCATAGCTACCTTTTTCTTCGTGTCAGTTAGTTAGTCTGCTACAGTCTTGTATGGTTATTCTTTTTTTGTCTCTTGGTTTTGTTGATCTGCCAAAATTGGTGATATTTTAAATTAGTCAGCAAATGACCTAAACTAGTTACCAATACAAATTTAATGGCTACTAAATAAAATAAAGTAGTACAATTGAAAAATAGAGTCCATTAAGCACAAAAATACAATGACCATATTGGTGGTTGTTATGGCTAAGAGTTCTGAACATTTGGTGGATTGTTATTGCCTAGTTTCTACTTTGTTTCTTTTTATTGCCTTTTATCTATGTCTTTGTGAATGTTGGAGGTATGTTCATATTTGACACAAATCACTATATGACTAAAACTGGTTAGTAATACAAGAGTATTGGTCACTAAATAAAATGAAGTAGAAACTAAATTTTCTTAAAATAGTGAAACAAAAGTTACACCAGTATTCATTAAATTAGTTCAATTGTATGACCTAAACATCACATGAAAATCTTCCAATCAACACAAACAAAACAACAGACGCAACATCATCTCAAACATTCAAAACCTGATACATCAATTTCATAAACACCAATTGCATGACCTAATACATTACTATAACACATGCAAAGCCAAATTCTATAAGTATAAGCTAATGTGTTCAAAATTTATATGTTAGTTCAAGTCGATCAATGGATGATATTTCGTTATTTTTGTTTGATATTGAACTTCAAATTTGTTGAATATTTGAAGAGTCTGGATTAATATGCAATGTAGGTACTAAATCAACAAATTTTGTTTATGAGCAGATGAAAAATTTAACAAATTAATAGAATTTAACTTTTCAGAAACCACAAAATAAGCTTCGAAATCAGAATTTTCGCAAAATCTAAGTTGATATAATTGATTTCCGTATGAATTTCACTGGTTTTCCCTTGTTTTTTGAAATTTTTCGGTTGAAATTTGGGGAATTTCAGTGTGTTTTCCTTCGAGAGAGAGAGGAGAGATGTTGAAGAGGGAGAAACTGCAAACTGCTTTCATTCAATGTCTCGCGTTTTGAATCTTGTGTTTTTTTTGTTTTTAGGTCTGAGTTTTGTTTGGGAGAATTGAGTTTGTGGACTAAAGGGTTGTTGGTGCTATTGGGCCTATTGGGCCGCGCCTAACTTTATGCTTAAAGTTAGGTCGTCTCTTGCAAGACGGATAACTTTTTCTATTGAAATAATTGGATTTTTAACTATTCAACCACCATCATTTTACTATCTATTGTGATTATTACATAAGGAACAATATTGTCATGTGGGGTCTTGTTAGATTCGTCTCGATATATACTTTTAATATATCAATTTTTTATAATTTTTACTAAAAAGTAATGAAAGATATTAATAGTTAAAGATGTGCATTGACAAGCATGAAAACTCAATTATATCTATTATATATGGCAACAGGGGTAGGACACGAAAAATAAAAAAATAAAAAAAAGGAGAACTACCTAATTAATTAAACAAATAAAAAAAGGAATGACAAAAAGAAAACAGAGAAAATTTACAACTGTAACACCTCGGATTTTCGTTCATAATTTCTTTGAGTGATTTTCCCTTAATTATTATTTTTCATTAAAATTAGGATATTTTACTCCTTAAAAATATTATATCGCATACCCTTTTTTTCAACTTTTAAAAAGTTATATATATAGTTTATTTGATTAGAAATTATATATTCTTCTAGTATTTAAATTTCGCATTTTAGCTATGCATTTTATTTTATCGCTTCAATCGTGCGTTGGACCGTCGTAATAACTTTTTGGACATGGAGTTTGGGTCCTAAAAGAGCTGTCCAAAAATCAGTTATTTTAATGGAGAAGGAATTGACTTTTGAAGCTTGTAACCCTCCTTGTAACCCCCTCTTTAATGCCAATTCAATCCCTTATTTCTAGCTAGTGTAACCTCCCTTTTTACTCCTCTTTTCAATCATCTTTGGAGATGTTTGTAACAGCAAAAAAATCAGTCCCATTTCCTCCACAAACCAGTCGGCTATTTGGAGAGAGAAATAGAGGGGAAAAGTTTATCGGTTTTTCCTACCATACCTTCATGAAAATGACTATACCTGGAGATCTAACCGTTGGATAGTCCTAAAATTTGGACAGCACGTGGAAGACATATGGAATTTCACTTTGACCGGAGCGATTGTAAATCTAAGCTTCAAATAGCCGGTAATATTAATCGGAACAGAACAGTATGTAATGGAATTTTTCAATGTTCAAGAAGAAGAATGCAAGCAATTGGAGGTCTTCAAAGGTAACTAACGATTTTCCTCGAACGGTTAGAATTCGCATAAGGATTATATTAGTTATAATACTTAAGTTGGGTTAGTATTAATCTAGGAATTTGGGTGGGAATAATTATATGTTGTTGTTGTTTTTCATAGTTTTCTATGAATGATATGATTATTGTAAACTTGTGAACTTGAAATGCTATGTTCTTATGCTCTAGAACCATGGTATTGTTATAAATTATGATGCTGCTCCATGTTGCTGTTGTAATCGTTGTTATAAGCTTCTATTGCAACGCTATTGTTGGTGTGTTGTTTCGGAGCTTGTAAGTGTTTATGTTGCTATGTATTTAGATGTTGCTGCTTGCCTTCTTGCTTGGGAATAATGAATGCATGTACAGTTGGAGCATGATTTGGTTCTGTAGCTTTATAATGTATCTCTAACTACTTGTGATAAAATGTGAAGATTTCTTATCTCTTATACAAGTGACTTTGTATCTTGTCTTGTCTTTTTGTATATAAGTCTATACTAATATTTCTCATAAAGTTATGACTTGGATTTATTTGTATGCTTATTTGATTAATATGTTATTTAGCATGTTTGATGATTTTGTTTGTTTTGGATTTATCTCTATGAGTTAGTATTTATAACATGTGTGTGTGTGTCTTTTTAGCATGATAAGATTATTGGTACATTGGAGACGATGTTACTATTTGTTATTATTATTATTGCTATTTTATTTATTAATTATTATTATTATTTTTATTATTATTATTATTATTATTATTATTATTATTATTATTATTATTACTATTATTATTATTATTACTATTACTATTACTATTTTGAGGAGAATGTTATTTTTAATTGAAATTCTTGGGTTGCGATCCTATATTTCTACTAATTTGGTGTAAGACCTTAAGGGCATCCATATGATTTTGATGATTAAAGTATTATTTTACTTTTATTGTTTGAGAGCAAGATATCCGGAGGGACGTAATCCCAAGGTGAAGAATATGCAAACCATAGGACGGAATCCTAGGTATACCTTGGTTTTGTTGTCGTCCGAGAGGTCGGTGAGGACGGAATCCTACACCGCATCGGAAGTATGGCCATTATTAGACACAGGCACTAGGGAACATAACCCATAGGCTGTCCTGGAGGTCACTACAAGAAAAAGTCATTTTAGCGACCGATATTAGCGACCGACAGAGAAGGTAGTTGCTAAAATTAAATTTAGCAACCGTAGGAGACTAGTAGTGGTTACTTTGCGACTGACTACTGTGTAGTTGCTAAGTAGTTGCCATCTAGCGACTATAACATATTTTTGCGACTATAGAGCAGTTGCTAGAATATGTACAATAAAAAATAATATGAGTAACCCTTTTCAAAAAAAAATATAAATAATTTTTCTAGCGACTAATTATTTGTGTTTTAGCAACTACATTAGTAGTTGCAAAGTGTAACCCAAAAAACTTTAAACTTTGAACTTTTTTTTTTAATTAAATCTTGCCTAAAACCTTCCTATCAAAAAAAATTAACAAAATCCCTTGCCAAACTCCGAAACTCGACCCACTCGTAACTCTCACTCGAAAGTCTGCCACACTCATCACTTTCAATCGAACTCTCAACCGAACACTTTTACTGTCACTCGAACAGTCGACGGCGACGCCACTCAAACAATCGACGGAGATGAACACTCTCACCCCCAACAGTAGATGTCGACTAACAGTTTCACTTGAGCACTGACGACGACGACTGGAGAGCTCGACGGCGACGATGACGGGAGCAATCGACGGAATATTCGACAGAGCCTCAAGGTTCCAGTTATCTTTTGCTTGGTTTTACGATTTTCAATTGATTTTAGGGTTTTCAATTGATTTTAGGGTTTCAATTGATTTTAGGGATTTAAAGTTTAATCTCTTAAATTACTGCAGTTCTATAGTCTTCGAATTCATGTGAACTTTAATTGCAAGCTGCATTCCATTTCCAATTGTTGTTCTATAGTTTTTCTTTAGGGTTTTGGGTTATCATGACTTGTTTTTCGTTTTTCTTTGGTCTTCAAATCAGATTGATGTAGGTGATATGTTGGCTTATGGATTTAGGAAGTTGTGACTCAACTCTTGCTCATCTCTCAACTCTTGCTGGTTATGTTCGAATTGGTGAAGAAATTGACAACAAAAACGAACTTTTAAGAGGGGAATTTCGATCCAGGTTTGTTACAATTCTTCTTCTATATTGAATAATTTCAATTTCTTTGAGTTCAATTGTGCATTTTTGTTCTGCCTTTTTAAATTTCTTTGTTTTATTCTCCTAATTTGTTAAACAATTACATGGAAGAAGGAATAGAAGAGTGAAAATTGTACTTTATATATCTAGTATGATATTGAGCTACTATTTATGGTAATTCATGATAAGTGTTTGTTTTCATAGATTATTTCTCTCACTGCTTGATCATTAATTATATCGAGTTTGATTTGAATTAAAAATATAAACAATATGTAGGATTTTTCCTCTGTTTTGTATGTTATATATGTATGTTAATAAATAGAAAGAATACTTATAAGTACAAATGTATGTCTATACATGCATATTTTAGATGAAATATTTGTTCCTAATTTCTATTCATTTTATGATGGCAACTTTAGAAGTAAGTTTTATGGATCGATTGGATCGCAAATGGATGTATGAAAGCTATGAAGGTCGACTACTAAGGAAGGAGTTTGTGGATGGAGTAAGAGAATTTGTTGAGTTTGCTAAAGAACACACTGATCTCACTGATTCTCAAAATATTAGATGTCCATGTTCTAAGTGCAGAAATAGAAAGTATTTAGATGTTGATAGTGTGAAACAACATCTATATAGAAAAGGATTTGTGAATGACTATTTTGAATGGGTATGTCATGGAGAGGATTTTGCTAGTCTAGGGTCATCTAATTCTACAACTAATCGATACATGGACATGTGGTTGTTGATGCATTGGGTCCAAGGGAAGGCACTGAATTTGTTGAAAGGCTTAATGATGTCGAAGAAGAGCCAAATCCCGAGTCTAAGAAGTTCTTTGACATGTTAAAGGCCTCACAAGAGCCATTGTATGAAGGGAGTCAATTATTAGTTCTAGAGATCGCTTCAAGGATAACAAACTTGAAATGCGAGTACAATTTACCTCATAGATGTGTTGATGGGTTTGCTTCTCTCATTAGTGAAGCAATTCCTACTGGGAATGTGATGAGAAAGACATTCTATGAGACAAAGAAGGTTGTCCATGGGCTTGAACTTCCATATGAAAAAATACATGCATGTCCTAATGGGTGCATGTTATTTTGGAAGGATAATGCACATCTTGAAAAGTGCATGAAATGTGGAAGAGAACGTTATAAGATGACTTCTAGAGGCAAGCGCGTTCCGGTTAAAGTGTTGACCTACTTTCCAATCACTCCAAGGCTTCAAAGACTTTATGCAACTCCTAAACTTGCATGTGAGATGCAATGGCATTCCAGAAATCCTAGGGTAAGTGGCAAACTAGCTCATCCAAGTGACAGTGAGGCTTGGAAACATTTGGATGCCACATTCTCAGATTTTGCGGCCGAGTCTCGTAATGTTCGGTTAGGATTATGTACAGATGGTTTTGCCCCACATGGTCAGTATGGTGGGAAATACTCTTATTGGCCGGTAATTATGACCCCGTATAACTTGCCTCCATCATTATGTATGAAAAAACCATTCATGTTCCTAACCTTGCTTATTCCTGGGCCTCAAAATCCAAAAGAAAACTTCGATGTTTACATGCAACCATTGATTGAAGAACTAAAAACTTTATGGGAACGGGGTGCATTGACATACGATGTTTCCAAGAAGCAGAATTTCAACTTAAGAGTTGTCTTATTGTGGACTATAAGCGACTTTCCAGCATATGGGATGTTATCAAGTTGGGGTACTTCGGGGTATTTCGCTTGTCCATATTGTATGTGTAAGAGTAAATCTTTTTGGCTTGACAATGGTGGTAAAGTGTCATGGTTTGACTGTCATCATCAATTCCTTCCCCAAAATCATGCTTTTAGAAAAAATCGCACATCCTTTTACAAGATTAAGGTAGAAACTCGATCGTCTCCTCCTACACTAACAGGGCACCAGTTATGGGAAGGTGTGAAAGAGTTTCCTAAGGCCACCGACCCAACATTCCCCTTGAAAGGCAAAATGAGGCGTAAAAAAGGTTGGACCAAACAGAGCATATTTTGGGAACTTCCTTATTGGAAAGATTTGATGATTCGACATAATTTAGATGTCATGCACATTGAGAAGAATTTTTTTGATCAATTGATTCATACAATCATGAATGTAAAAGGTAAATCAGTGGATACACGTGGTGCTCGCAACGACATGAAGACTCATTGCAAGCGGAGTACCTTGGAGGCTGTTGAATTGGGTGATGGGAAATGGAACATTCCTAAAGCACCCTATACTCTTGAAAAACAACAATGTCGAGTGTTGTGTGAATGGATAAAAGAGCTTAAGTTTCCCGATGGCTATGCATCTAATTTAGGGAGATGTGTGGGATCATGCAAGCTCTATGGGATGAAGAGCCACGATTGTCATGTGTTCATGGAGAGGTTGTTACCAGTTGCCCTTAGAGAGCTATTGCCAACAAATGTATGGAACGCGATCACTGAAATTAGCCAATTTTTCCGTGACTTGTGCTCTTACACCATTGAAATTGAGGACATGGAACGACTTGAAATAAATATTCCCGAGATCTTATGCAAACTAGAGAAGATTTTCCCCCCTGCCTTCTTTAATTCTATGGAACATCTTCCCATCCACTTACCTTACGAGGCAAAAGTTTGTGGTCCCGTGCAATATCGGTGGATGTATCCATTTGAGAGGTACATTCATTTCTATTCTTAAGTTTTGTTAATGTGAAATTTCGGTTCTAACTACATCCTTTAACATTTTGTGTAGATTTCTAAACCATATAAAAAGGAAGATCGGTAATAAGGCAAAGGTTGAAGGATCAATATGTAATGCCTACTTAACGGAGGAGATTTCTAACTTTTGTAGCAATTATTTTCAACCTCATGTTGATACAAAAGTTAGAGATTTAGGCCGCAATGTAGATGTTGGTGATGATGATGAATTAGATCCAATTTTCCGTGTAAGTGATGGACATGCCACCACCAATGGTCAAGAAAGATTCTTAAATGACAAAGAATTCCATTATGCGCACATGTATGTGCTTAAAAACTCAGATGTATTAAGCGATTATGAAAGGTATTGTGATTCACAAAAGAGAATAGTTTTTTAAATACATAGGTAGTTATAAATAATTACTCTAACAAGTAAACTTTTTAGGATGTTTCAAGAGTCAATGATGCAAACTCATCATGGTTTCACCAAAGAAGATATTTGGAGCAAGTTTGCGGACGTATTTCCGAAGTGGTTGGAGGATCATGTAAGATCCGAACCTTCATTCAACATATTTATAACCTTATATTTTAGATTGTTAATTACCTAATAATTTCCAAACTCCATAATAGGTTTTAAAGTCTAATGAGACAAATGAAGTAGTTCGCGCACTTGCCATGGGTCCATCTAGAAAAGTGAAGACATGGAGGCACTTTATGGTTAATGGGTTTAGGTTTCATACATTTGAGTATGGGAAACACAAGGCGACTATGAATTACAGAGTTGGTGTCAAAAGTGATGATGAAATTGATTACTTTGGGATTCTTGAAGAAGTTATCGAGTTGGTGTACTTAGATACCAAAAATGTTTATAAAACTGTGGTGTTTAAGTGCAAATGGATGGATTCGGTAAATGGGGTGAATGTCCATGAACACTACAAACTTGTTGATGTTAATCATGCAAAGAAATATCCCATATATGATCCTTTTATGCTTGCCGACCAAGTATATCAAGTGTATTTCACATCCTATCCTAGTCTGAAGAGGGACAAAAGCCAACGGTGGGCGGTGTTTAAGACAAAAGCTAGATCAGATATTGATGCTCCAATTGATGAATCTTTTTACCAAGGGGAACTTGTATAAACTCCATCACTTTCATTACTTGATGAAGATGGTGAGATGTCTGAAGATGATGTGGATGATATAGAGGACATACAAGATGTGAACGACGAGAGTGAGGAGGAAGAAGGGGAATGGGAAGATATTGACTCTCAAGAAGAGGATGAAGAGTTCTATGATGATGATGATGATGACAATGAAGATGATGACGATGACAATGACAATGATGAGGATGATACGTTAATATGATTTAATATTTTATTTGTGAACTTGCTATATGTATGAAGAATTTATTCACATTATTCGGTTATATGCATATTAACTTTATCTTATTTTGTTAGTGAATTGATTCTTATTTTCTAATTTTATTATATGTATGAAGAATTCTTTCTCCTTTTTACTTATACACGATTTATTTTTACTAACTTTATCACCCATTACTATGTCTCAGATTTTCATTTGTAGAATGAAGCGGTTCTTGACAGTGAAATAGGAAAGTTGCGCATCAAGGAAACTTGACGAGGCGACAACCACGGAGGCAGTAGCGGCGAAGGTAGCAGCTACCGAGGCAGCAGTCACCAGGGCAGCAGCAGTCACCGAGGCAGCAGCCGCCAAGGCAGCGGCCACCAGGGCAGCAACCATGGAGGCAGCAGCCACCGAGGCAGCGGCCACCAGGGTTGCCACCGAGGCAGCAGCCACCAAAGCGGCAGCACCAAAGCAAGCAGTCGCCGAGGCAGCACCAAAGCAAGCAGCCGCCGAGGCAGCAGCCACCAAGGCGGCAGCACCAAGGCAAGCGGCACCAAGGCCAGAAGCTGCTCAAGAGGATTTTGTTGAGGGTGAGGATCAACTAGTTCCACCAAACTCTGGAAAAAAAGAGCTGAAACCTGAGTTATGACTTCACTAAATGTATGCATATCATTACAAAATACCTAATGTTAATGTTTATGATTTTCAGGTTCAGCAAAAATACAGTCGCTACTGGTGTCTCAGACTCTTTTAGGGCGCATTATAATTTCCCTTACATGAATTGGACGGAAGTGCCTAAGGCCGTAAGAGATCGTTGGTTCTTAGAATTTAAGGTAAAATCATTTTTTTGTGTATATTCATGTTTTCTTATCATTGCTTCCCTCATATCCATGTACTCTCTCTAATTCAAATATTTGGACAAACCTATTCTATTTCATTTCAAAACAATTGTCACTCTATGTTATGAATGCAAAAGTCAGAGTCCAAATACTTTATGTCACAAAAGAATTCCCCACCTTACGCAGTGAAGAAGATATTTAAGTAAAAGCATCATCCTATCTTCATACACAAAACAAACATAAACACTGACACCATTGAGCAAGGTAATAATTCCCTATGTAAAAGATTCAATTGTGGAAGACAACTTTGGGATGTCTGTGTCAGTTGAAACTATACACCAAGAGACTACTGTTGGGTTGAAATTGGAACTGCACCAGGATGATCTATGAAAAACTGCTTGTCATCTTGAACATCTGCATGCAGGAAGGAGCAACCAAAATATTTAAACAGGAGGTGAATTCTGACATATTAAACCAGCAATTAAATTTGTAGAAATGCTTTTCCTTCTAGTCGCGACTTGCAAGAGTAAAATGTCCTTCCTTCAATAAATAAAGATTAGTCCCTAATATATGAAGGTTATGTTTTGTTCATCTTGTTCCCATAGCTTATTACTTGTCTGAATCATGTCAGACCAAGCCACACCAAAGACTTATACATGGGTACTAATTTATGTTATAATACTTGGTTATGTTGTCCAAAATTAATTTTCAGTGGGTACTAATCTATGTTATAATACTTGGTTATGCTGTCAGCGTCACTATACATGGAGACCATAATATGAGGATAAGGTTAGAAGAGATTATGAAAAGAAAGCGTTGAATGCCTTAAAGATCATGTGAACAAGGCAGCAAAAAAGCCTCTTGACAAAAAAATATCGTGGATGTCTGACAATGTTCGTGCGGAGTTCCTCCGTAAGAGGTAGGAGCCGAATTTCCTTGAGCGTTCTGAAAAGGCCAAGAAAAATCATTTATCTGACCAATCGATCGAAAATTTTGATCCTGGCCATCGTCAAGGAAGTGTTTCCACAATTGAAGTGGCGGAACGTTTGGTAAGTATCTAGCTACCGTATTTTTAAGTCAAATATTTTATAGATTTTCTTTAAAAAAAACTCATATGTAAATCAAAATGTAGGCTGCTTTGAATAACGGAGTAATACCCTCTGCTGCTTATGTGTATGAGAAGACTCATGGATTTGAAATGTCGGATGGTGAGAATATACTGATAAGTGATAGAGCAAACAAAGTTGTGGTAAGTGGTGATTGAAAGATGTATGATTGACCTGATGTGTCATTGTTTGTTCTAATACTTTGACTAAAACAGAGTGATAGAATATACTGATAAGTGATAGAGCAAACAAAGAGATCTGTTGTTACATGAGAAAGATATCACCTGCTTTAGCTTCTTCCACAACTTATAACTTTTTGGTTCAGAAATTAGATCTCTTGTTAGCTTATGATAGGTTACATCATTTGTGTGCAGTGGATAACTATGAGAAAGAATGTGATGCAATGTATGCTTGATCTCATGTATTTGGCCTGCAATTTCAATTATAGAATTATTAAGTCTCCCGAAAATTTCATAGCTATTAAGGGTTACAATTACCTAAGCGCCATGGCCTGATGAAACTTGAAAGCAATAATTTTCTAAAAACTGTATATGATTTAGTTTTCCTTGCAGTTTAATATCTATGTAATTTTGTGCATTCATAAAAAATATCGAAGTGTCTCACATATTTAATAGCTTTAATTGATATTTTATTGCGCCTCTATCTCATTTTTAGTGCTAATTTTATGAATTATAAACTATGTCTGACATTGAGTAAGAGCTAATATTGTAAATTAAGCTGGTAAAATATGTTAATCAATGTCTTATAATGATAAAGTGGGAAAATCCCTTATCCCATATGAGAGAATTTGGAAGTGTTTTACTTAATATACAGGTAGAAAACCTTTTGTAAAGTAGAAAAATCTACTGTCTCATATAAAAGAATTCGAAGAGTTTTACTTAGTTTAAAAAAAAGTGGTTTAGATTCAAAACAAAATGCAAACTGATTTTATGTACTCTTTGAGTTGTGATGCTGTGTTGTTGCCTTTTTGGATTGTCATTTTTTACAGTCCATATTTAAAGAGTCTCGTCTGTAATATATTTACACAATTTACTTTATATCATCGACGAGATTTTGTAACTGTCGATCAATTTAGTAATTGTTGTCCAATATAATATAAGTGTACTGGTATTTGGCTGAATTTTGGAACCTGATGTATTTGGCCTGATTTTATTGTTATGGTTCTTGCTTATATTTCCATATTATTGAATGATATGTTGCAGAATGTATATGGCCTGATTTTATTGTTATGGTTCTTGCTTATATTTCCATTTTATTGAATGATATGTTGCAGACTCAATACCAGGAGAAGATTGAAGATTATAAAAGCCAAGGAGTTACAAAAGATCCCGATGAAGTGTATTTAGAAGTTGTTGGTGGTCCAAAGAAGGGTAAAGTGTATGGTTTAGGTAGTGCATTTTCATTGTTCTACAAGGCACCTACTTCATCACAAACCATAGTGTCACCTCATACTCCTTCTTTGATTTCCCAACTTAACTCCCAAGTTGAAGAATGCAAACGTATGGCAGAGGAAAGCAAAAAGATAGCACAAGATAGCCTAAAATTTGCTCAAGCAACTCAAGAAGCACATGAGAAAGAAATGGCTCTATGGATGAAGGAGAAAGAAATGTATGAAGCTAATATGGCAAAGTTACAACATAAGGTGTTGGAGATGTCACAATCGTTGAATGCTCGAGTTTGTAGTTCGAGTTTCACTTCAAGTGCTCCTCAGGATCCCCTTGATCCATCGGGAGGAGATGCTCCATGTGCCACCTAATTAAAGGTTAGCTCTATGTTTTTTGTGGTCTTGAGAACCGTAGGTAAAAACATTCTATGGGTTATTTATGTACACCCATTCATAATATTAATTGGGTTTTTTTTGTATTCCCTCCCATGGCTATTTAATTGAAAATAGTGGGTCTATGTTTATTGGGAATAGGTAGCCATGGCTTTTGTATATTGGAAGTAGTCAGAAGGTAGTAGCGATGATTTATTATGTTGGAAATAGCTTTGGTTTTTGTATATTGAAAATAGTCGGATATAGCTTTGGGTTTGTAAATTGGAAATGGTTGGAAGTAGTAGCTCGTGATTACTTTGGTTATTGGAGAACTTATAATTGAAAATTGGTTGCACATTTGGTGACTAATTGTTATATGAGCAGATTGTTTGAGCACGGAATGTATATTAATATATTTGCATTAATGGAATGCATTATTAAATACAATCCCAAAAACAATAATTTCACTCGTTGATTTTAGCGACTACCGAGTTAATTGTTGAGAAGGTAAATCGGTTGCTAAAAATTGAGACTGAAAAAGTTGTTGCAATAATTAAACATCAGTCGCTAGTTTTTGCGACTACCTAGTTAGTTGCTAAAAAAGAAAATTGGTTGCTAAAAATTGAGACTGAAAAAGTAGTTGCAATAATTAAACTTCAGTCGCTAATTTTAGCGACTACCTATGTGGTTGCTAAAAAACAAACTCGGTTGCTAAAAATAGAGACCGGAAAAGTAGTTACAAAAAGTAACTTTCAGTTGCTACATTTAGCAACTGAGTTTCAGTCGCTAAAATACAAACACGGTCGCAATACATAACGGTTGCTAAGTTGTCGCAATTCAGTCGCAAAATGGCGACCAACCAAATTCCAGTCGCCAAAACAAAATTGCGACTAGTGTTTTGGCGAACAACCTATTTCTGGTCTCCAGCGGTCGCTAAACTGTTTTAGCGACTGATTTTCCAGTTTTAGCGACTGATCTTGTCGGTCGCTAAATCGCCTTTTTCTTATAGTGGGTTGCGATCTGGCATTACCATAGGAAAGGGGTTGCGATCCACTAGCATTCGGTTCTCTCTTAAACTAATTATATTATTTTATTACTTTAAATTTTGATGGTTTATGTTGTTGATACTTGAGTTTATAGGTATGGTTATTTATCCATTTTGTTTATTCAATTATTTTTACCCTATTTACGTTAAGCATGTTGTATTATCTTTGTTAAGTGTTTTATTTGATTATCTGAAGTTTACTATTGAGATGTTTTCATGTGACTTGATTATTAAGACTTCTATAATTCTTATATGGATCCTGATTGGGCTGGGAGAGCTGTTAGTTACTCCCGACTGATCGTGGATATTGCTGTTATATTTTGCAGATAAAAATGAAGAGTAGCTCTTTGGGGTTGTGGGCTATGAGGGAAAGATTTATTAGGCTTATAAGACATCATATTTTATTTCTTATTTTTGTTAGATTGGGTTTATGAGGTTGTTTTGCCTCCTTTTGGATATTTAGTTTAAATTAATTTGGGATTTAAATTTCAAGTTTGATTACTTTATTATGAACCGTGGCATTGCCGTCTTGACGATATTTCCGCTATCGTCTTTTCTTTAATAAAATGTCTACATTTTCTATATTTAGTCTTATCAATGGACGGAGTATTACAACAACACAATACGGGCATGTTCTCTTTGGCACATAACTGAACTGAACTGAACTGATTGCAACTGAACTGAACTGAGCTGAACTAAATTATAATTAATAGTAATGATAATAATTTAGCTATCATTAATTAATAAGTATAAATTAATAGATAAATAATAGTAATAACAATATTAATATAATATAATATAATATAATATAATATAATATAATATAATATAATATAATATAATATAATATAATATAATATAATATAATATAATATAATATAATATAATATAATATAATATAATATAATATAATATAATATAATATAATATAATAAACATTAATGATGATAATAATAGTTTTTAATAATATAATATGTTAATATTCAATAATAATTATAATTATAAAAATATTAGTTAATTAATAATAAATTCATAATAATAAGTTATTAAATAATAATAATAAGTTATTAAATAATAATTATAATAAATTATTAAATAATTATTATAAAATATTGACTAGTAATAATAATAAAATATTGAATAATAATAAATAAGAATTAAAAAAATTAATAAAAATAAAGAATGATTTCAATGATATTATAATAATAAACTATTCATTTTTGTCGCTTGTTTTACTCTACACAATTTTATTCGTTTACATGATCTAGGAATTCCTTTCACGCACCAAATTGAAGTCATGGAACAAAGAGCCGATCATAATATGTATGAGGATAACATAAAAATAGCTATGGATAGTCAATAGTGTACGACAGAAAATAACTGAAGAAATATGGGAGTCAATGCAGAATAATCCCGAGGTGGTGGAGCAAATTTATGGACAAGAAGAAGACGAAGAATTAACCCATTATGAAAACTAGTTAATGTTCGATAGTACTATTATTTTGCCTAGTAGTTCAACTATCAAAACGTGTATTAAAAAATATGATCATTTCAACAATGACAAAATATTATTGTTGTCACTATTAATAGTATTATTGTTGTCATCTATTAAAAAGTATGTACTTTGAACAATGACAAATATTATTGAAATGTGTATTTCATAGGCTTGAATTATCATTTTCAATATAATTAACAAAATCATATAGAAAAAAAGAATTAGCAAAATAATAATTAGCAATATTAAATAATAATAATAATAATAATAATAATAATAATAATATTGATATTAATAGCAATAGTAATAAGAGTAATAATAATAGTAAAAGCAATAGTAATAAGAGTTATAATAATAATAATAATAGTAGTAGTAGTAGTAGTAGTAGTAGTAGTAGTAGTAGTAATAATAATGATAAAATAATCGTAATTGTAATAATAATAATAATTATCGTTGTTTTACTATTAGAGAAATAAATTAGGAACTGAAGTGAACTGAAAATAGGTGGGTAGAACAGACCCTAAGTTACTTACCTCTCAACTAATTAAATTTTTTAAGAAATTTAAAATATCTGATTTATTAGATGTAATTAGTGATTAATTTAATTTTTTACGTATTTGCGCACGCGTGTATATAAGACTAGTAGCAATTGAAAAAGAACATAGGAGGTATGAATTATCATCCTATATATTGACTATTGAGACTAGTAGCAATTGAAAAAGAATAGAGGAGGTACATACAATTAGGGCTGATTAACAGATCAGGTCAGGTCAGGTTCGGATTGGCTATAAACGGGTTGGTACCTCTGGAACCTGAACCTAGTCTGTTTTCTTAAACGGGTTCAAAATTGAAACCTGAACCTGATCCGTGGTAGATCAAGTCAACCCGGACCTGATCTGCCCCAATCTAATTTTTGGCCCTTTTTAACATTAAAAAAAATTCAGACATTAATTGGTCATTTACCGTAAAGTTAGTAACCAGAATTTTAGATATGCAAAATCAGACATTAATAACTAATAAGTTTGGGTTTTTAGTACCACCCACAAAGTGTTAAACAAGCACAAAAAGTCAAAAACAACATATTAAGTTCTAAGTTATTACAGACCAAAGTTTAGACCCAAAGGCCATTAATTAGCAATCCATTACAATAAACAGCAGCAAACACCCTCTTAGAGTATGGATGAAGAGAGTTGTGGACTTCCAACAACGGGACTTGGAGATGGGCAGGGAGTATCATCAACTTCTTCTACTTTTAAGTTCATTATGTGGTCACATAAGTCCTCCATTTGAGGTTCCAGTTTTGCTACAAAGCAAGTCAATAAAAGAATTAGTATACATTATTCATTTATTCTTTGAGAGATGATAGTACAAAGAAACTAAACAAACTCTTACCGTCTCCAAAAGCCCAATCTATAAGACATATTATAGCCTCCACAGTTTTCGGCTTCAAAGAACTTCTATAACAATCCAAAACACGCCCACCAGTACTGAATACAGACTCCGAGGCCACTGTTGATATGGGAATCGCTAGGAAGTCCTTGGCCATCTTTGCAACTATGGGATACCGAATTTCATAGGTCCTCCAATAACTCACAATATCAATGTTACTTTAACGAGGCAGCAAAGGCTCTTCAAGGTATGAATCCAAATCACACTTGATTGTTTCCGTATGTTGCTCGTTGGAGAAATCATCAAAATCCTTCAAGAGTAATAAATTAAAAAAGAATCAAAGAGAAGAAGAAGATAAATAAATAAAAAAAATCAGAAAATAGAAGTAAGAATCAGACTTATAGCCATGAATTCATCAGATGTGCCATTAGAAGTAGCTTGAGCATATCGACATCCAGCAGCATTGTTGGTGGCTTCTGAAACTGATGACATAGCATAGCCATCATACAAGTGCTGCAACCTGTCCTTAACCTTGAATAACTCACTCTCATACTTAGCACCAATCCCATACACTTTATTAAAGCTCCATTTAATAAATTGCATGTTGAAACGAGGACCTAATACCACAGCAACTGCCATGATTGTGCTGAACTCCGACTAATATTTCCCAAACTTATCAACCATCCTTACTGCCATTCTTTGCATGAAATTATCAGAACTAGCCATTTTATCTTTCAACAACAATCTCACTTTCAGAACATTAGGGAAGCACAAATTGGCAGTTGGGTATTTTGAACCAGAAAACGCAACTGTGACTTCATAAAAAACTTTCAAGAACTTGAATATCTTTTCAACTCTCACCCACTCTTCCATAGATGGACAATGAATATAATTAGCATCAACTTTCTTAAAATGATTAAAAGCTTTTTTATAGTACAAAGCACTCTCTAGCATCAAATATGTGGAACGCCATCTAGTGGCCACATCTTGCTTCAATCCTCTATAACTATATAATTCCACATGTGCAACACAACTCAAAATCGTTGTTTTCGTGCTTGAGATCCTTTACAGTACTTAACACTCTCCCTCACCTTAAGAACAGCCTCATGAAGCTCTTTTAAGCCATCATGTACCACTAGATTCAAGATATGAGCACAGCATCTAACGTGGAAAAATCCCCCCCATAAGACAACTCAAGTTCACTCTTTAGATTTCCAGCAGAAACATCATTAGAAGAAGCATTATCTAAGGTAATAGAGAAAATTCTCTTTTGGATCCCCCAATCCTTCAACATACTATAAACTTGATCACACAAGTGAACCCCGGTATGAGGAGGAGGCATGAAAGAAAAGTTCAAAATTCTCTTCTGAAGACACCATTAATTGTCTACAAAGTGGGCAGTTAAGGTGATATAACCATCAGTTGTTATAGAAGTCCAACAATCTGATGTTAGTGCAATCTTACCAGAAACCAACCTTAATTCATCCTTTAATTTATCTTTCTCCCTTTTAAACATTTTCATAACATTAGCCTTAATTGTGAATCGTGAAACAGATTTAGCATAAGGATGCAAGTAATTGAAAAACCTCCTAATCGCTTCATACTCAACAAATTGGAAAGGTAGGTCATGCCTAACAATTGCAAGAGCTAACAATTCACGAAAAACATCAACATTAAACTTAAGCAATCTATTCTCTAAACCAGAAGATGTTTTTTCAAGAATCATTTGACCAACATCCCTATACCTCATCATCTTGTAAGTTTTCAAATGACATTTTAAGTTACCAGTCCCCATCTTACTATCAGCATTGAAAGATTGACCACATTTTTTACATTTGCATCTTAAGTTACCATTTTCATCAGGTTCGTCAAGAAAGTCATAATGCACCCCCACACACCAGATTTTAATCGACGTTGGCGTTTAAAGTTCTTACCAACCAAAATAGGCCTATGGGGGACATTTCTCTTTGTCTCTTGCTTCCCAGATTTCAACTGTTGTGAACCTCTTCCTGAACTTCCTCTTCTCCAGAATCAAGTTCAATTGGATCAGGAGACGTTTCATACTCCATAACTTAAAGGTAAAAGCAAAATCAAACATAATTAGTTCAATGTTAACAGTCAATATTAAGTTTTAAAAGTCCTATCAAAACATATAAGTTTTAACAGATTTAGCACTCAATATTAACACACAATATAAATTATTTAACTTTACAAAAGTATAAAATTCTCAAAAAAATCGACACAAAGCATATAAAAAAGGCAAAATTGGCCTCAACACCCTGAAGTATGGGGCAGGTGCACCAAACACCCCAAACTAAGGCTTATAGCCAGAACACCCCAAAGTACGGGCTGGGGTGCAATGCGTACCATAAATGAGAGTTGTCGCCGGAAAATACACGGCTCCGGTGGAATCTTCATTTTTTTAATATTATTTTGCTTTTTACCCCCCTTTTCCTATTTTCTTCTTTTTTCTCTCTAATTTTTTTTAATTAGACCAACAAAGCCAACCCCACCACTGCCTCCACCACCCTTATCACCACATCGTTAATCTTCTCAAGCTCTCAACAATGGCGAGAAACGAAGAGAAAGAGCAATCCATGCTGAATCGCTTCATAACAATGAAGCAAGAAGAGAAAAAGAAACCTAAAGAACGTCGGCCTTAGCCTCAGAATGCCGCGCCGCGACCTCGCTGAAGCAGACAGATGGAGGCAGCAAATCATGCGCGAAATCGGCCGAAAAGCCGCTGAAATCCAGAACGAAGGTCTCGGAGAACACCGTCTTCGCGACCTCAACGACGAAATCAACAAGCTAAATGGATCTCGGAGGTCCAAATTACACGAAACATTCGGCAAAAATAACTGATTTAGAAGGCAACATTTTCGATGTTCCAAACCCTAGCGGATGAGGCCCTGGATATCGGTACTTTGGAGCTGCGAAAAAGCTTTCAGGAGTTAAGGAATTGTTCGAGAAACCGCCTGAATTGAGGAGAGGAGAACGAGGTATGATATACATATATATAAGAGGATTGATGCTAGTTATTATGGATATAGAGATGATGAGGATGGTGTGTTGGAGAAATTGGAGGGACCGGCCGAGGCAGCAATGAGAGAGATGGCGGTAGAGGAGTGGAATTTGATGGAGGAGATTAAGAGATAGGCTAAAAGAGCTGTTAAGAGTGGTGAAGTGGTTTTGAATACAGTGAATGTAGGTGGCGATAAGGGTGGTGGAGGCAGTGGTGGGGTTTTCCTTTTTTGGGTCTAATTAAAAAAAATTAGAGAGAAAAAAGAAGAAAATAGGAAAAGGGGGGTAAAAACCAAAATAATATTAAAAAATGAAGATTCCACCGGAGCCGGTGCATTTTCCGGCGACAACTCTCATTTATGGTACGCAATGCACCCAAGCCCGTACTTTGGGGTGTTCTGGCTATAAGCCTTAGTTTGGGGTGTTTGGTGCACCTGCGCCATACTTGAGGGTGTTGAGGCCAATTTTGCCTATAAAAAATAGCAAAACATATTAGAAAAATATAAACTTCGACATAATACATACCAAAAACAGTAAAACAAAAATAAAGAAGAAGAAATACCTGATAATGTTGCTTCACCTTGGAAGCTTTAACTGAAACTGAAGAAAAAAGGAAAAAAAACCATTAAAATAACGATTATGTAACAAAAACAAAGAAGAAGGAGGATAATAAAAGAAGAATGACGATGATATAGCAAAATAAGGATTGAGAAAATACCAAGGGAACTGGTTCTTACTTACTAGCGTAGGAATATTGAAGTGAAAAAGTGAAGAAAAATGGTGAGAACTGAGAAATGAGAAGCGGCGGAAATTATGAGGGAGACGGGAGAGAGGATTAGCTGGTTATGTTAGGTTAGGTTAGGGCAATTAAATATCACCCTTGTTTTAGCTCATTTAGGTTGGACGTTTGGGCTTAACCCAATACAAAAGAAAAACCGAAGAAGTAAACAGAGATGGAATTTGAAATATCACCCTTGTTTTATTAAACGGGTTTAGGTGGGTTATTTTCGGGTTTAAAAATCTGACTTGAACCTAACCCATTTAATTAAACAGTTTAATAAGGTCAACCTGTTTAATTAAACGGTTTAATAAGGTCAACCTGTTTAATTAAACGGATTAAAAATCTCTACCCAAACCCGCTTATTTCAGGTCGGGTTCGGGTTCGGGTTCGGGTTCGGTAAACGGGTTGAGTCAGTTTTGCTCAGCCCTACATACAATGAAATTTTTGGCGGCAAAACTTAGTAACCCAACTTTGTGTACACTGTCTAGGGTTCCATCACACTCTTGCTTTCCACTCTTTCCTTCCCCAAAGTCCTTCGTCTGTCTTCAATCATCGGCAATCAACTCTCGCTTGAATGCTTCAACGTCGTAAATGGCGGAAGAAGCTTCACAAATGGCGAATTCGCCTATGATCAAGCCGATAAACAAGAGTGTGGTACATAAAATTTGCGCGGGTCAAGTAATTTTGGACCTTTCTTCTGCTGTCAAGGAGCTCGTTGAGAACAGCTTGGATGCCGGCGCTAACAGCATCGAGATTTCTCTCAAGGATTACGGCGAAGACTGGTTTCAAGTCATCGACAATGGTTGCGGCATTTCTCCAAACAATTTCGAGGTTTGTAACTTTTCTTTTCCCTTTTTTTTTCATGAATTAGCGAAATAGTATAGTATGGAATTGTTGTCGGGTGTAATTATGTTTGTGGCATTTTTCTCGGGTTTGGAATTCGTGATTATTATTGTTTTCAATAATGAATGCATTATTCATGTTGAGGGATTTAATTCCGTTTAGGTTGCTCAGAATTTTGGTCAATTGTATACCTAAATTAGGTGAAATAGAAAGAATGTTCCGCGCAGTTGTGCTCATATGAAGTTTTTCAGCAAAAAAATTAGACAATGCTGGCTGGTCATCATCTGAGATCAGTTGATGATTCCAGAAGCAAGAAGAGAATGGAAATTAGGTTCGTCATTCTTTTGACTTACAATGAAATCAAGGACAGTGAATTTGATAAATTAACAAATTGTTGAAAGGTTTTGTATGACTTTATATTTTTGTATTCTACATTGCATAAAGTGGCAATTTAATCTCATAAAATCTGTTGCTTGATCTTTAGTTTCAGCCTGGTGATCAACCATGTGATTGTCATTGTCATATTGATGAAAAATTAATAATTTCCTTAATATATTTGTGTCATGCAAGGGTTGTAGTATTAGCTTTGTGATAGTTAATGAATATTGTTTGATCAACTAAGGTTCTAAAAAGAATTTGTTCTGTTTGTGGTTGATTTTGGAGATTGAGTCTTGAAGTCACATGCTTTAGAGGTTTGATCAAACTTTTCATCACTGAAAACCTTTTCCTTTCTGTTTTTCTATTGTTTTTCTTAGTCAGAATAATTGAAGTAAAGAGATCGACTTGCTTGTTATGTTAGACTTTGCAACACGCAAGATCTCAAGTCATATGTAGGATTATGTAATTGTGATATATCGGTTGGTTAGTGATTAATTTCAATGAATGAAAGATCAACTCCATTCATTGTAGAGGTGGACATGCAGATGACACCCAACTATAACTTAGAAAGATGATATAGGAGAAAGCTTATCAAGAGGTGATTTCTTCTTTTCCTTGTCAAAATGAACACGCCTTTAGATTAGATGGCTTGCCAAAGTGGCTAGCATGACCAGACCTCTTCAACTATCGTGGAGCTTTAGTGCAATGGGATACTGTTCCAAAGAAGACTCATTATACTAGAAGCCCGTGATGGAGTGACACAAGAATATGGCGAGTGTCACCACAAGTATTGATCTTTTCTATGCTATAGGGTTTTAAATTTTGTCGATCTTTTGCTTGTGTCTGTTTTCAACAAATCTGACGAAGTATCTATTGGCAGTTTATTACCTTCAAATTACAACTGACTGATTTCTGACTGTATGAACAGTTGGATAAATTGATGTGAAGTATTATGTGGCAATGCTTTCTAAGGTTCCACAAGAAACAACTTCTCTAAAATTGCAAGTATAAGGCTGTAAATTTCGGACTGTACTCTGAACTTCGTGTGTGATATCGTACTACTTGGATTTAGTGATTCTCTTCCAGTGCTGATAAAAAGGCATGTCTGTGGACATTCATTTCACCTGTCAAAAGATTGCTTCTATGCTAAATCAATGACTGCATTGGTAAACTCTAGGAATATATTGCAATAAAGTACTGTTTTATACATTTCTTAGTGTTTGGTTGTTATTTGGCCTGGATTCAATTGCCAATGATGTATCGATTAATTTATTCTTTGCTTCTGGTGCAGGTTCTTGCCCTTAAGCATCATACGTCAAAATTGGCAGATTTTCCTGACCTTCAATCTCTTACCACATTTGGCTTCAGAGGAGAAGCACTGAGTTCCCTTTGTGCACTAGGGAGTTTGACAGTTGAAACTAGAACTAAAAATGAGTCAGTTGCTACCCACTTGACATTTGATAACTCCGGCCAATTAATAGCTGAAAAGAAGACAGCACGGAAAGTTGGTACCACTGTAACTGTTAAGAAGTTGTTCTCAAATTTGCCTGTGCGGAGCAAGGAATTTAAACGTAATATTCGTAAGGAATATGGGAAACTTATATCTTTGTTGAATGTGAGTGAAATATGATGATCATATTGCCTTTTAGTTGCTTATAAAATACTTGATGAGTGAATTTATAATTTTGTCAAGCATACTGAGGATTACCCTCCGCTTCCCCAGGCTATCTTCTATTGGGGAAAGTGACTAGAGGATTCCTTCTTTGGTGGCATTTTGATGTGGCATTTCTTTAACCTTTTTTTTCCAGGCCTATGCTATCATTGCAAAAGGAGTTCGACTTGTCTGCACCAATATGTCCGGGAAAAGTGCAAGATCCATGGTCCTGAAAACCCAAGGAAGTGGATCACTTAAAGATAACATCGTAACCCTATTTGGCATGAGCACTTTTATTTGTTTGGAGCCCCTGTGTATCCCTATGCCAGAGAACTGCAGAGTTGAGGGTTTTGTCTCTAAAGCAGGTAATGGTAGTGGACGAAATACGGGTGACAGGCAATTCTTTTATGTAAATGGTCGACCTGTTGATATGCCAAAAGTTAGTAAGCTTGTGAATGAGCTGTATAAAGGTGCAAACTCACGACAATATCCGGTTGCAATACTGAACTTCATTTTTCCAATTATGGCTTATGATGTGAATGTGACACCAGACAAAAGGAAGATATTTTTCTCGGATGAAGGATCTATCCTAAAATGTTTGAGAGAAGCTCTGGGGATGATCTATTCAGCCAGTTCTGTCACTTATAATGTTATGAATATAGATGTACCTGATGAAAAGAATGAGAAGTCATCTTCATGTCCTGTGGAATTGCAGCTGGCCTCTGAGCAGACAACTCGAAAAAGATCTGAAGCTGAAGAAGTATGTGATAAGAAGCAAGTTGCTGGAGATAGCATGAGTCCAGAATCTATTGGGATAGATAACCATCTTTCATCTTTTGGTCTCCACAACAATGTTCAAAAGTCACAAGACAGGGACTTTAGTCTTAAGGTCCACAGTATTAAGAAGGCTTATAGTTATTCGCCCGGATGTAACGACAAAAAAGCAAATATTAGTGTTGATCAACAATGCCTAAAAGCGGCAGAAAGGGACGTCGCAATCAATAGTAATTTGATTACTAGGTCGGGTTCTACTCAATCCTCACTTACCAAGTTTGTTACTCTGCAGAAGCGGAAATATGAAAATATGTCTACACCCTTATCTGAAGCTCCTATCTTGAGAACTGAATCTGGTCAATTTAACGGAGAAAGCAATGATTGTGAATTGCAATTTGCTGCTGCAAGCTCAGCCACTAAGTTTCATCATGTTCATGATTCTTCTGGGCTTTATGCGCATCAGTCATCCAAGCATTCTAAAACTGCTGCAGGTCTGTGTAAAGCAACTAGTCCAGTTCCGAATGATGGTGATGCGTGCATGGAAGTGTTAACAGAGGTGTGTGCATTTATATACTCTTGATGAATATTTCTGTTGACAGTTCATAATGAGCGCGCACATAAGAAAATCTGTTTTCATCTGTAAATCATATGCACATAAGAAAATCTGTTTTCATCTGTAAATCATATGCTTTATTATTGATGCTAATCAGATCGCTAGTCACTCATTTTTTAGAAGTTTTTTTTTTCCCTTTTTTGTTGATAGGAATGATATCTTCACTTTGGATGCAATATTTTAAGAATTTAAGGAAATGATTATTTATGGGATCGACAGGATAGGGGAAGTGATTATTTATGAGGAAAAGTCTCTTTTACTGGTTCTTTTTTTTTTGCTGAAGGTAACCAGAATTTAGGCAATGAAGATCAATTGGTTTCCAGTTAAAAGAACTTTTTTTATGTACATCAACTTTGGCATAAATATAAAGTATCATGATTCATGTACTTGACGTAATTTAACATATATAATAACTTGGGGGTCTGATTAATGAAAGTATCTGATATTGCTCCAGTACAAGCTAATGAGGAAGGAACCTAAACAAAATAGTTATTTTCCCTGGCTTGTGACTGCACAAGACTGGTGAAAATGTTTCATGTGCAGAGACCTCTCTTGCTATTGAGATGCTAATGCAGATATTACTAAGTTGTTAATTTGGTCTTTTGGACTTTAAAATCTCACTTCAATTTCAGGACATCATGCTTCAAGAGGAAAGAGTGCCTCCTGCAGAAGTGGTTATACCAAGTGCTTCAGGGAGAGCAAACTCGGAAAGTACACTAGAAGATGAATCACACAGAACTCTACCATTACAAGATAACCCCCTTCCTCCATCTGCTCCAAAGGCCTCTTCTACTTTGGAATTTGATATGAAAGAACTCATGAGAAGGAGGAAGCAGAAGTTATCGACATTTAGGAGGACAACAGCAAAAAGGTCTGTAAAGCTTTGATTTGGGAATTAAATTCGCTCTTCTTTTTGTTTTCTTTCTATTTATTGTTCAACTGTTTTTTGGATGTAAGTAAGCTTCTTGTAAAAAAAATAAAGCACAAAGGCAGGAAGAAATTTGCAGGCAAAAAACCACTCTTTTGGAGGGAAAAGGACCTCCTAAACGAAGAAATTGAATTGGGTTCCCAATAGGGATTTCCAGAATCGTCATCTCGGGGAAACCCCAACTAAAACTCAATGCATGGCATACAACCTAACTCCAAGAAGGAGATTCGGGTCGCAGACTCATTATAGATATAAAGCGAGGAAAGGCCAGCAGTATTTCCCTTTTCCTTCATAAGCTAATTGATTACTTATAGGTGCTATGCTGCTGCGACACTTGAACTTTCACAAGCGGACAATGAAGAGTGGAAAGCTAGGGCTCTTGCTGCTGCCACCACTGAACTAGAAAGGCTTTTCAGGAAAAGGGACTTCAGTAGGATGAAGGTAGGATATTGATTACCTTGTAAGTGGGTTCATGTGTTTCAACCTTCCAATTTGCTCAAAATCTATCCATGATGCTTGGTGGGGGTATAAGCAGTTATTTCTTGGATCCAACATCCTGAGGGATTGGTTTATGGCCAAATGTCCTCTGTATATTTTTTCAGTGCTAGGATGAGGACCTGTGGGCAAGTAAGAGATATTGACGTTGTGGTTGACTTTGTTTCAAGAGGAAACTGAAGCAATACTCTTTTATCTTATGTTTTAAACCTATGTTACTGGAAAACCTGACCACATGCTACGGTATCTCAGCTGCCCTGGATGTTTAGCGTTTTGTTAAAACAATTGAACTCAAAATCCAATTCTGTGAACGAAAGGAAAGGGAATACATGTGGGTTACCGTTACAAGTGGTTTATCTGGATGACTCCAAACCCTTGTCAAATGATTTTGTTCTTCTGGAAAACCAAGAAATCCAATATTTACAACAGTTTAACCGTTTAAAGACGACTACTTTTGCGTTCATTACATATCCACTTATCTTTCTTTCCTATGTGGTGTCAGCTTGTCTTTTCTGTGATCATTGCTGTCATTGTCGTAAATGTTATGGTGTTCTTTGTTGCCAATGTAATTGCTATACTTTAGAGAAATGATTGACCTGCCACTCCTGTAACTTGTAATTGGTTAAGCAGATCAATCTTTTTAAAAAAAATTATATGTTCTACCTCCATTGTCTAGGCCCTAGCCTTAGCGCAGTCAGCCTCATCAGCCTAACCACCTTGGAAACCACAAACCCACTTGACCTGCAAACCCAACATCAAAACCCTGTGACCCTCTACCTGAACCCAAAGGCTAACTAAATTTGACAATAGTTGGGATTGTTTGTGTCAAATTTTTGTAATAATAAAATATGGCACCATCAACCCAAACTCAGAAGTTCTGGTGAAGGTCAAGTATTTCTGAACACAACTCAAAATACTCTGTGACGCGACCTCGATAAATGGAGAGATGTGCCAGCTCTATCTACTGGACATAATCTGGATAATAAGATTGCCTGCTTCGCAGGTGCTGCAACTCTTAATCTACCCTTCTGATTTCGGGCACCTTACTTCCTTGTTTAGCATTACCTGTTCAGTTGTCACCCTATCAAGATCCTTCCAGCTATCACTTGTTCAAGTTATGCTCTTTGCCCTTTGGCCAATGAACGACTAAAGTTGCCTTGATTGCATTTATACAGGTGAAAGCTAGAACATTGAACTTTTCTTGAATAGAATATTGTGGGACTTGCTTACTTGAACAAGTAAGGCAATGCTATGTTTACGTCATTCCTGAAACTTGAATACTTTTATATACTTTATACACTATATACCATCTCGGATTTCTGATAATGTAGCAGGCTGGCAATATTTACTAGCTTGGTATCATTGAGTAATGGATGTGATGCATGTAGTTCATTGCATCTTTGACACCCTTGTGCTTTTTATGGTGTAATATAACCAATTCAGATTCAATTCTAGGTGATTGGGCAATTTAATCTGGGTTTTATAATCGGGAAGCTAGACGAAGACTTATTTATTGTGGATCAGGTATTTTTGGCCAGCTTATGCACTGGCGTTTCTTTTCCTTTTTTTTTTTTCATCAATAGAACCAGTTTCTCAGAGTGGTTGGTTGGTTATGATTATTTTTTCTCTCTTCTTCTATGCTGCAAGATAAATATTATAGATAGAATCTTCTTGTCTTCATGTCCTATTGGTTTATTTCTTTTTGGTCTCCAGCATGCAGCTGATGAGAAATATAATTTTGAGCGCCTTTCAGAAATAACAATCATGAACCAGCAGCCTTTACTGTGGTAATTTCTTTGTTTCGTAAGTGGTCTGTAGATAGTCATATTGGTGTTGTGATGTCTTATGAAGGAAGTCCTTTGCATTTTCTAAAAGTTTCAAAATTAACAATCATGAAGCAGCAGCCTTTACTGCAGTAATTATTTGTTTCGTAAGTGGTCTGTGGATAGTCATACTGGTGTTGTGATATCTTGGGAAGGAAGTCCTTTGCATTTTCTAAAAGTGAGCTGTTATATCCTGTATTGTGTATGCTTCTTCAGAAGCAACCATCATACTATTCCAAAACTCTCCTGTTTAGTCCAACTCTCCCCCCTCCCTTCACCCCTTTCATCTATGAGACGATAGGGTAGAAGTCAAAGACGTGATGTCCCGAGTAGTTCCTAAATCTTCCGTCTTCTATCAGTAGTCGATTGCAACATGAGTTTTTTTTTTTTCTTGTTGAAAGGGTACTGATTAATCCCTCATGATAGCTGGTATCCACTTCTTTCTAGCATAGGCAGTGTTACTTTGTTACATCCCACTATATTGTCTCTTATGGATTTGAGGATTGATCATTATAAATTACACATTTGCTGAGTTCCTAGATTTTTATAGTTTTACATGTCATCATATTTTTGATCTCCAAGAATATGATTGAAGAAGATTTGACGCTATTCATGCGTCAAGTGCTGTTTATTGCGTGTAGTTCTTCTCATCCACTCTGCGAGAACTTGTCATTTTCCTGAGTGTATAAGCAAATAGTAAAGATAGCTGAGTATAGCCCTAAAGCCCTAATAACCATCATCACGATCTTCCGGTGTATATAAGCAATCTGCTGGGGAATTTACTACTTCATTTTTATTCTATCTGAATGAGAGATGTTCGGAGAGATGGATACCAACTGAGGACAAGCAAACTTGAATTGGACTGCCAATCTTGCTGTAGCTTGGCCTTTAAATCTGTTGACTTTCTTCAAAGGGGAACTTGAATGATATGTTGGACGGTATACTAATGATTAAAAAAAACTCTATACATCAGAGTAACAACAAAGGAGTTGAATGACTATCAGTTTTGTGACCAAGAATGGAGTTTTCTTGTTACTGCACAGTTAACTTTCTTCTTGAAACTTCTATGATTCTGTCCTGTAACTTCTTTGCCATTGTTAATGTGTTCTAATGTTGATTGGACTGTAGTGTAGTCAAGTGTAAAATGTAAATTATGACTCTGCGACCAAGCTTTCATGCTGTTATTGATTCTTGGTATGTGATACCTTGTCCATTTTGACTGAAGAGCATTGCAAATCACTTGACTTCCTTTTATCCTTGTCTAAGGTATGAGCAAGTTCAACGTTGAGATCCGCCATGAGCCAGTAAAGTTTGGTTTGTTTCTCTATACTGACCAAGCAGCCCATAAATTGTATCTTTCTTGCTAGTACTTTGTGGCATATCCACAGAAGATGTGGGTAGTTGAACTGTTTTAGCATTGTGTGATGGTCACAGTCTGAATAGTCCACATGTAAATCCTTTGAACTCTATCCTCTAAAGCAGGCTCCAGAAAACCTTTTTTTTTTGTTCTTTCTTTCTTTCCTCCCACCTTCATTTTTCTTTTCTGGAAGGACAGAGGTCTTGAAGAATCTTTGTTGCGCTCCTTTGTAGCTTATACAACTGTCCAAATATTGACGAGTGGTGACTAAATATTGGCAATATTTTCACTCTTGTTTCACTGAGCTGTTGCAAGTGAGATGCTTATTCTCAGCTGCTCTCACATCTAAGATTCTTCTTTATACAAATTCTTTATGTTCTAATGGAGGAACTGGAGGTATAACATCCAATGCTGTGATATGCGCACTTTCACTTTTGTTGCTTTTAACAATGAGTTGGATATATGATTCAACTTCCTTCATGCCTTAGGTAGTTAGGTTTTTGTTGGATACAGATCCTATACTTTGAAAGATGGCCTAGGTTGTATTTTCCACCTCCGTGACCCTGACCCTGCAATTACCACCCTCTATCCTTGTCTAACACGTGCCCAACACCTCAAACAGATTTTTGTACTTGAGTGTGATCTTTGATAATTTTAAAACGTAGAGAAGCTTTAATTTGACACCCTCTATCCTTGTGAACACGCGCCTAACACCACAAACAGATTTTTGTACTTGGGTGTGATCCTTGATAATGTTGAAACATAGAACAGCTTTAATTTGACACCCTCTATCCTTGTGTAACACATGCCCAACACCTCAAACAGATTTTTGTACTTGGGTGTGATCCTTATATTTTAGAACATAGAAAAGCTTTAATTTGACAACTATTAAGAATCAAAGTCCCCTCATAAGAAAAGAAAAAAGTAAAGTAGGTTTATACTTTAGCACATTTGAGTCACTTGTCAAAAAGATGTGCCGTCAACTGTAACTAACATTGTAAAGAATCTGTCTTGTGTTTCATATCCTTATCTGCTATATAAATGTACTCCATCTGTTTCTTTATGTTCTTATAGGGGATGTGGGAAGAAACCAAGAAAAACCTACTCTTCGCAATCTCTCTCTTACTGTTTGGAACTTCTCTCTTACTTTCTAGTACAGTAGCTCTTCTGTCTTACTTTTTGCTACTTCGCTTTTACTTTTTGCTGTCCAAAGAAGTTAAGTTTTCCTCTAGGAAGAACTTTCTGAAACACCTCAATGGAGAAACCGGAATACACATAAAAAAACAGGGGGAGTATAATCTAATTTGACCTTCCATTAGTCTCTTATTTTATAAGGTGGAAAGGATTTTTATTTATATATATATAAACTACCATTAATTAAAGAAAATAATCCTTTTGGTAATGCTTAGTTTTGTATGAAGGGACATGCTAAACTTTGTTTTTTTCTGAAAACAATATACTATATTAGTTTACATTCCAATTTGACTTACTTCATGGGTTTTGTGGACTGATATAAATAGTATTTGACCAGTTATATTATTCTTCGGATCATAGCTTTGATATGTATTGCTTACATAATTTACTTTATGCATTAAATAAATTAGAAAAGGTAAACTTTCAATGCTTTATTGCTTATATAAGCCCCGTCAATTTCTTTTGAGTTTCATTCTTGCTAATCTACTCCCATGCATTATATCTAGCATCTTAGTTACAATGCTTTATTTTTTTCTTGTTTGGGTTGGTGATGTTAGGGAGAACCATTTTTTGAAGTGTGTCATCCAAAGGCAGAAGAAGGTTTGGGGTTCTGGGAGAGATTTGCTTTAACAAAGCTCTTGTGGGATGTGGTTTTGGGCGATTTTCTGTGATGAACTGACATCTTTAGGGCAGATTAAAGAAGAAGATTATGGACTTAAATGGAACTTGATTGATGATTTTCTGAAAAACAGTAAAATAAAGATAGTGATTACAAGCTTTCGAGAGGCTTGTTCTCTCCCATTGAACTCTTAAAAGTTGACCCAAAATACTACTCAATATTCAACATGACTTCCCTCTCCTTAATGTCCTATATTTATAGAAATATTTCCTCACTAACTCCCTAGCTTATTCTTCAAGCTACTATTAAACTAACTAATTATGAAATACCAAAAGAGCCCCTCTCCCTAGGCTAGTCTATTACATTTTCTCTTGAGTCTAAGTCCGTATGGTATAATGTTATCAAGAGCAAGTATGGGTTATGTTCGAATTTGTGGGATGCTCAGGATTCTGTTAGAGTGACGCATGATTGTCCCTAGAAAATTATTTCACAGTTTTCCCCTTTTTTCTCCCCTTTGTGAGGATCAAGATAAGGGATGGTCGTGACATTTGTTTTCCAGGAGGGGACCTCTTTGTGACCTTTGTCACAAATATTTTTACTTGCCGTCTCTACTTAATGTCCTGTTTTCTATATGAATAGGGATTTACTTTTCTGAAGGTCACCCCATGTAGGGAATTACTGAGCTTGTCCAGATACTGTCTATACAGCTAACTGAAGTCAGGACTTCTGCGTGTGGATGGAGAATTATGTAGGGGCATTCTCTTGTAAGTCAATTATATGTTGCATAACCTGATTCCCAAGGTCAGTGACGGATCTTGGAACTTTGTTATCTGGGGCCAAAAATATTTAACAATTATATATATGGGGACATCATCCTAAAGTTAGAAAATACGACTTTTTTTTTATATAGGTGTATGATATTCATTTAATTTTCAAATAATTCTCAAATTTGCAAAAAGACGAAATAGGAAGGTCAAAAGTTTAAAAATGTCATAAAGTAAAATATGTATTAAAAAAAAAGGATGAAAAAATAAAAATATAAATAAAAAATATAAAACAAATCCCTTAAGAAGAAGGAAAGAAATGGTGAGCAACTGAGCATCAACAGCACGTGGACAAATAGAAAAACATCAACATCATCTGGCAGAGTGGCAGGCCTTTCCCAAGTTGTGGGTCCCTCTCCCCTCCCCATTTCCTCTTCGGTCTTTCCTTTTGACGGTGAAGCCTGCTTGCTATGTACTATAATATTTTGGGCTTCTTTTTTTTGGGCTCAAGTAAATAACAAGTAGTATTAGATTTATTTTCCCAAAATCTTTCAGGGGCCAGGCCAGTCCTGCCCCTTGAAAGATCCGCCTCTGCCCAAGGTATTCAGCTAAACCAATAGCAAACTTCATCTGCTAGGCAAAGGTTCCTCCTGAGGTGAGAGCTTTCCTATGGATGTCAACATTGGGGAGGATCAACTTAATGATAAATAGAGCAAATCCTTTTCTCCTTATCATTTCACCGATTGTCAAACTTTTACATGGAGGTGCTACAATTAAGGCTACATAATGGGTAAATACTTATTCTAGAATATTCACAAAGATATACAAAGAGATAATACAAGCTTATTTACAATAAGCCCTATTGCCAAGGCTGGGTTTGGCTATTTTATACTGCGTGCTTTGCCAATGTCACGATGAATCTTGTTCAAGTGTTTCTCTTCACTGTAAGGTCGTATGTTATTCTTGGAGGAGATTGTTTCTTTGTATGAGGAGTCTTGGGTTTGTCCTGAGGAAATTTTTGTTTCACTTAGTTCCAAGTTGTGTGATCTGGTGGATTCTGTTATGGTGTAATGCCTTTATGGTGATCATGTGGATTTGTGGAGTGTATGCTTGGAGCAAAAGTCCCGTGTCTTTTCAGGAGTTCTCTTATCATGTATTCTGTTCTGGAATAAAATAACTTCTTTACTGTTGTTATCAGTTAAGGAAACAGGCAACTTGGGCGTTTCAAAGAACTCGAGCTTATTTGTAATTTTGTTTTGTGCTTGAGGACAACTTCTCATTTCTAAACTTGTCAAAGAACGAAAATAAATCATGTAAAGTGTTTCAGGTATCTCACTTTGTGGCTGTGCGCCTGTGCCCATTTGTAATTGGTTTTGCATTTTTTTTCACGTCAAAAAATTATTTGTTATAAGTTTTCCGTGAAATTACTTTAATATCCAAAAGTTGGCCTACTGAACCCGAGTTGAAAAATCGAACCCGTACTCTGCTCTTGATCAGGGAGCCAATATGTCTTTCTGAGGCAGCTTCAGAGTTATATATCTTCTGTTTACTACCATTCAATTGTGATCTGCTACTAGCAGGAGCCAGGAAGTGTAGGACGTGCTTATGATTTTCAGACAAGACTGATTGACTAATTACTTCCTTTTTGACATATTACGCATTGAGCTCAAGTGCTCTATGCCTTCTCCTTTTGTAAATTCTCTGCTGATATACATGGATTATGTTTTCCTTTAGGCATGTAGGTTCTTTTCTTAACTTGGTGTGCTTGTGCTGAACTTAATTTTTTTCTTCTTTTTCTTATGGTTGTGCTTGTTTATTTTTTAGGCAGAAAGATTGTGCTTATAGTCATATAGAAATGTAGATGGTTTATATTTTATTTATTCACATATTTCGGTGCAGATGTATAATCTTAATGTTTGTAAGCATAATCTAATGCTAATTTCTTGTTTCCTCTTTTTGTACGAGCAGGCCAATCAGGATGGAACTGTCCCCAGAGGAGGAAATAGTTGCCTCAATGCATATGGATATAATTAGGTAACTTAGATCATGAGTCGCTACTTCTTCCCTTTGTGTCGAGTACATTTGATCTAATGTACCCATGGCATTAAGTCGCGAAGTTGTTTTTTAGTCAATTAATCTTCCCGCTAGTGGATGGACTGCTATACCTCATGACTTCGACGTACACTACCACTATTTGGAGGGTTTTCCATTATTAATATTTTTGCCCCAAGGGGGGGGTTGAGCTGTCTTGTGTGAAGAATTTTGCATCCAGCCCCGATCTGAATACATGGCAATCCAGTATGGACTCAATAAATGGAAATCAGGGATCAGTACAATGGCAAAGGCCAGAAGGCCCAAACTCTGTAAACTCCGAGTATAATAGCGGCATAATGACAATTTTGTTAAAATTTTTTAAGACATCTTTTGGAATATTATGTTGCTGAGCTTTCGTCCTGCTTAAGTGTACTAATCTGATTTTACAGAGCTCATTTTTTGAAAATATATATTGACTCTTGGATAACGATTCTATAATCCATAATCTTAGGATCTATGTTATGCTGGATTGCTGATATAATAACAATCTTAAAAGATGAAAAGCTTCTGCTGATACTGTCTTTTGTCTCCATAAGTTCACTAGTACATAGAGCATCGTAAATGGATAGTAAGCTTTTGCTCACTTTAAAAAGATGGTGACGTATTCCAAGAAAAGGAAAACTTGAGATTCGGGGTTAATTACACTGAAATGCTGGAAAAATAGTGACTGGTGGACAAATAACCTGCTAGTTGGATTCAGAAAGCTTAGGTGGATGAAGTGAGACCTCAGCATAATTTTTGTTCAGGTATTGAACTTATGGGATAAATTGCAGTTTCAGTAGAGCCTGAACTCTGCATTCATGGAACCAATATATGCTTAAATTGTTGGTGTCCAAAAATTTTAGCTGTAGGGCTAGACATTAAAGATTAGACAGCACATAGCTGTATAGAAATAATATATATTGAGAACTTGTCAGGATTCTCCTCCAAGGTTCATTTGTTTTTTTATTTGAGAAAAGTTCATTTTCAATGTTTTCTTCTCCAAAACTTCCGGGTTTTTTAGGGAAAAAATAATTGGTCGCTCTTATAAACTTCATATGTTTCTATCAAGTGTACATTTTTTATCGTTTCATCTGACAGTTTGATTATGATATCTGTAGGAAAAATGGATTTTTCTTGGAAGAGGATCTAGATGCATCTCCAGGCAATCGTTTTAAGTTAAAATCTGTGCCCTTCAGTAAAAATGTAACATTTGGAGTTGAAGGTAATGCTTGTACTCATACTGTCTCAAACTACAATATCCTTTCTTTGTAGGAAAAACTGTCAGGAATAAGTTAACCTTTGGCTCATCTAAATTTAAGTCAATCTTTGGATTAACTTAGATTAATAATCTGGGCATTTGCTTTCAATGAGTTGACCAGTGACCTGATGAATAGGTAAATTTTTTTTTTTTTCTTTTTTAACATCCCCTCCTCCTTTGCAAGCCACCAGTCTTTCCCCTCCTTCGCAAGTCACCACCCACTACTTTCTCCCTCCTTCGAAAGCCACCACCCAGCACTAACCTCGGCGAAGGAGTTGGAGTCCAAGAGAGAGAGATCTCCTTCTGCGTGGCACATGGTTACTGCCCCTCTTTTCTTTTTTCATCTCTCTTTCCTGTTCATGGGGGGTGGTCGTAGCCTCACCATAGGTGCTATTGCTGTGCCACCACGGCCAGCCGACAACCTGTGGCCGCTGCTGCCGCCACATCTCCTTTTCTCTCTCGTGGGTTTTGGTGCTTTTGCTTTCTTGTGGGTTGAGGGACCGGGTCTTGCGCCAGATGGGGTCGGGTTGATTTCGAAATCTTCGAGGAGTGAGAGCTTGTCGCAGAAAAGGCTGCTAGAGGAGGGGATGTTGGTTTGGAGGCGTGCCGGTGAGGAGGATGAGGTCGTGGAGGAGGAGCTAATGTCGAAGGAGGAGGGGCGAGAGGATTGGAATACGGGGTTGGAGACTTGGGAGTGGTGGAGAATGGGGTGGGGTTTGAGGAGGTGGCTGGTGAGAGGTGGTTTCAGTGGTGGGGGTGTTTACAGGGGGTGGTCAGAGAAGGTCAGGCCAAATTAAATCCCGTAGGGGGTGGTTGTAGGGGTTCTGGGTGGGATGGGAAGTCAAGTTCTTTTTAAAATTAAACCAAAATCAAAATTGAAAATGTAAACCAATGAAGAAAAGACACGTAGATGGGTTTACCTACAGTAAAGGTTGAACCCATTACAAGTAGACACTCTTATAAAGTTGTTATTTCTGAGTTAAACCAGTTATTGACTTAATTTGAGTACCTGAGCCAAAGGTTGACTTATTCCTGACAATTTTTCCTTCTTTTAATTGTGACTTGTGAGTAGTCAAATTTCCTTTGAACTTAGGACGTCATCACTCGATTTGGTTACTTCCTTGGGTAATGATGCTGTTTACTACTAGTTTAGAAAATAGATGAAGTCAATTATTCTTAGAACGTTGATGTTTCTATGATGATTGTGAGAAATCTATCATTTCTTCAAACTGTTCAATAATGTCGCTGATTAAGATTTCACACTAAACTGTGCCAGGCATCTAGATTTTCTGAAGAGAGTTGATCGGGTTGTCTCATTTTCTTCAATACTGGGAGCATGACTACGTTGTGAAATCATGATAACAACATACCTTATAGATCAGCTACTAGTTTTTTACTAAAATACTTGGTGGCATTAAGCTCTGAGGATCAAGGTTGGCCTAGTAGTTGTGAGGCTCTCCTTCCACCCCTGTGACAGGGGTTCGATTCTCACCTCTTGCAAGAAGGATCCCCAATTTATCCCCCCTTCTTGCAAGGGAATTCTCCTTACCAAATAATAATAAAAAAAAGCTCAACCATCTTATTATGCAATGCATGCACTAGCACGCACACAGACAACTATAAGCATTGCTAGCAAAGTAGTAACTGTCTAGCACCTGCTTATGTATTATTTGAATTGACCTTTCGTTTTTTCTGCTTATTATTACTGATCCTGTATAGTATATCTATCATTTTCTGATTAACTTCTAGGAACATATGATTCTACGATCTGATCCCATGATTGGATTGTCTGTGCACCCATCGATCCAAAGTAGGATTCATATCCTGTTAACATGGATCCAACTATGGGATATAGGAGGTGTTGATTGTTGCCAATTGTTGTGTGATTAGCTGTGGCACCAGTATAATATTGTCTTTTGCTGGCCGTAATTCAACAAAAGAATTTCAAGGTTTTAGTACAGTGCTGCTCTCTTGATGTTCAAGCATATCTTATGGGTTAAAGACAAATTTAACTAATGACTTCATAAATTTTGGCGATTTATCTCTTGGGTAAAAAATGATCTTACTAATGAGATAAAAAATGATCTTACTAATGACTCCATTTATTCTTGTGTATGAATGGATGGATGCTTATCTGCTTATCGCTCAGATGCTCGATATACATCTATGTATATTGCTATATTTCTTTCGACGCAACTCTTCTGTCACATTGTTTATTCTTAATGTGCTTTTTATTCTACCACAGACGCGAAAGAGCTCATTTCTACTCTTTCGGATGGTCAAGGAGAATGCTCGATTATGAGTACTTATAAGCTGGATACCTCTGATTCAGTTTGCCCCACGAGAGTACGTGCTATGCTAGCATCACGTGCCTGCAGGTCGTCCATTATGATTGGTGATGCACTTGGAAGGAATGAAATGCAGAAGGTAATGTTTGCTGTCTTCTCAGAGTGAATTGTTTTATGTGTGCTTCTCATATCTAGCTCTCCTGAACCTAAACAAATAGTATTACCTCAAACTATTACATTTGTGACTGATGATGGTCTCATATCTAGCTCTCCTGAACCTAAACAAATAGTATTACCTCAAACTATTTCATTTGTGACTGACCATGGTCCTAAGAAACTCCTATCTCGGTAGCTGCCTTGTTGGAAGTGAAGTAAATTCTGGAGTTGAATTCCAGCAGAAACTACCGACTTATAGATGGAATAAGAGTCAGTAGACATATGAGGAATGTAGCTTCGGAGATTCACACAGCACAAATAAGATAGGTCTCTCTTACACCCTCCACCCAACCCGCAACTGTGGCTTTAAAAATGAAGGAGAAACAGACAGAGTGAGCGAGCTAGAAACTCAAGCATCTCAATAGGTGCAATGTAAAGGATAGCCATAATAATTGATACAATAGAATTTTCTTAAGCTGCTTTAAGTGCCAAATAATTAAAGAATCTTTTAGTCAAAGGTGGCTCCTAATACGGACTTTTCTAGCTAACTAGACATTGAAACCACGCCAGATTTTATGCACTCATGTAACACCTCCTTTCCTTTGTCCATATAATGTACATGCTAACAGTTGAGAGAGATCTATCAATTTAGTTAGTTTGGTTTTAAATTAAGCATCTTGATTTGGTTGTTTTGGACTTCTTAGTGAGAGTCCACTCTACTTAGAATCTGGAATACTGAGATCTTGTCATCGATAGACCTTGAAGGATTTCTTTCTTTTATTTAGAGTTCAATGTCTTATCACCAATAAATCATTGTTCAATTCTGAAAAGCAACAAAGGTTTTGAAATGTTGATGATCCTATTGCATGAAGAACTTGATAATTGAATCATTGTCCAGTTTCTTTTGTGTAGTCGTATCACTGATAAGCATAAAATTACACAATCATATCAATTACATTTCTGAAGGATGATGAAGAGGAAACTAGAATAGAATCATAGATGTATAATGTGAAGTGTGATGAAGAGGAAGCTACAATAGATGTACACTGTGAAGTGTGAAGACATTAGATCAAAAGCTCACGAGGCATGCGTTTGTGACTAAGCGATGTGGGTGATGTATTTCGAACACCATGACAAGGTTCATTTCCCTGATGTCAGGCCAATCCCCTCGATTGTGGAGGGTAATGTTGAGCCTAGGTCAGCATGGCTACAAACATGCCCCCTCGGCCCATCTTCTCGTGTGTTTGGCAATGAGGGAGTTGGCCCTTATTTTACCTGGATAAGAAAGGAAAATTTTTAGGGTATGGCATGGATCGTATAACTAACAGAAATGTGGCGTGAGGACTTGTTACCCCCAAACTCTTGCAGGATGAATTTAAATGCAACTTTTTCTCTCTTCCTAATTCGTTGGCTTAACATATTGCAGTTAAGAAAAATACGAAAAAGATGCTGAATATATTTCTTACCTATTACATATCAGTTTGCTCGCTACCCTGCTATGGCGTTGCCCGTTATATGTTCCATCGTGTAATATGTTACATATTAAAAAACAGATCCTCGAGCACTTGGCTGAACTGAAATCTCCATGGAACTGCCCGCATGGAAGACCGACTATGCGCCACTTGGTTAACTTGGCTGTAATCCGTGAGAGAGAAAATTATCCAGAGATTATTACTTTGTGATGAACATTGGTAGTTTTGTTATTTCCCCGCCAATGTGATTTAATTTTGCAACTTAGTACAGTATGTAGAGACACCGGATATTTTACCCAAAAGGGTGGAGAGACTGGACTTGAATTAGAATGCATATATATTCGAAGTTTGTTCGAAAATTTGAGAACTCAATTTATACATAGGCGTGTGTTTTAGAAATAAAAGAAGATACATATATAATCTAATCTAAATCGAAATATATCATATCATATACTTTCTCCGTTTCACAATAAGTAAAACATAGAGAAAGTGGGGAGTTATCAAGGAATGTAGAGAGAGAAAGTTGGGATCACAATAAAATAGGGTGATGAAATAAAAAAGTTAGTGGTCCCCTCTTGCTTTTTGGTGTCATATTTGTAATAATAGAACTTTTTTTTTTACCATTTAGAGCTTGGTTGTATTTATTGTGATTATTCCAAATATAAAAAGTGTTTTACTTAATGTGAAACGGAAGTAGTATATAACTAATTTATAAATTAAGTCTAAAATTCAGCGCATGAGTTTGTGACATTTGACGTCTTTACTAGATGTCATTTGTCATGCTTATTAAGTGCCATGTCATTTTTGAAAAGAAATAGAGTTTTAGATTGATAAAAAATACATATATAGGGTTTAGGATAAGATGAAATAGAGTTTGGTTTACAATGAAATACTCAAGTATAATAAATCGATTATAACTTTTGACATATATTTCGAATAGAGTTTGGTTCCAATGAAATACTCAAGTATAATAAATCAATTATTAACTTTTGACATATATCGAAAACTTATAATTTTGTACCATTGGAAAGTATTTTAAAATTACTTATAAAAAAATACTTTAAAACAAGATCTATTTATAATATTTTTCAACTCTATATTAGAGTAAATATTTTTCAACTCTATATTATATTAACATATAAGAAGAAATACTTACTATAGTAACGTATTAAACTAACCTACCGGCTATTGCCATTAAAATTAGGGATGTGTTTTCAACTCTACCTTTTCTACAAATCCTATTCATGTTAGAACTAAAAGATATAGGAAAAATTGACAGGAACAGTTCCAACTAGGGACGTTCTGCCATTTTCAATCCCAACTTTTGATTATTCTTGAGTAATCCCAACTATTGCCTATGGTTTACAAAAATAGTCCCATTAGACAGGTGACCGGTTTTACAGGTTAATTTTTCCTAAAATTATACTTTTTCCGGTTTTACACCATTTCCTTCCCTTATCTCTCCATCATCCTTCCTCCCCTGCCATCCTTCTCCTTCCCCTTCCCCTTCCCCTGCAACCCCCTCCCCTCCTCTTTCTCATCCCTCCAACACTCCTCTTGTACAGTTACCACCCTTTCTCTGTCCTCTCTCATCCATAGCCACGCCAGCTCGTATTGTGGCGGCTCCTCGTCAAGCTGAATCCATCACCGAGATCTCCTCGCACCAGCCGCCCACTCAACTCCTTCAACGTTGTAGTCTCGCTGGTGCTTGCCAGGTATTCTTGTCCCAAATTTGAAGTTCTTTGAAGGAGGTGAGTTTGGGCATCCGCGCCAATGTCATGGTGCGAAGATAATGAATAAGGGATCTCATTGGCATGTCATTTCCATTTTTTCCCAAAGAAAACCAAGATTTGGAGAAAATTTAATGCATAATAATTAAAGAAGGTGAGATGCTTCGATCCTCCACAAACACTCCTTAGATTGGGCAATGTCCAATTTTTGATAATAGTGCAACCAATCTGCTATAGCCTTTCTCAAACTCTCCATATCTGGGTCTCCCTCTATGTACAAATGTTCAAGAGAATGAAAAAGCCACAATATAGGAATATTAAAAAAAAAAGAATAGGATAAAGATGTGAAGGTAACTCTTCTATTTGCTAAGTTCGCTCCGCCATCGAAAGAGTCATCCTCCAATCCCCCTCTCTTATTTTGGAATTGATTTAGTCTCAAATTTTAGGAAGGTGGTGGTGGTTGGGTGGTGGTTTCGTTGGGTTTTTTGGTGTTTCAAGGGTGATGTTTTGGAAGGATTGGCAGTGGGTTGGGTTTTTCAAGTGAATGAGGGTGTTGGTGGCAGGGTGATGGTGGGGTTAGAGCAGCATGGTGGTTTTGGGTGGCTAGAATGGTGGGGTCGATAATGGGGTGGTTTTACCTGCTGTAGCAGGTCATTAACTTGCTGGGACCATTTTTGTAAAACATGAGCAATAGTTGGGACCATTCAAGAATGATCAAATGTTGGGACTGAAAATGGCGGAACGTCCATAGTTGGGACTGTTCCTATCAAATTTTCCAAAGATATATGAGATGTTTTTAAAAATTGATGTATAAGGAAAAATGTTTACTATAGTAACATATTAAAGTAACCTACTGAAACTAGAATTAGAGTTGTGTTTTCAACTCCAACTTTTCTACAAATTATGAGAAATTAAGTTAACGTATTAAAGTAATTTACAAAAATCCAAAACCATAAAACAGAACATGCATGGAAAATTTCACTTTTACGAGATGTTCCAATTATTATGGTTCTACGCGTACGCATGACTTATTTTCTTTTTTTCCCAATTTTCTCTCTTTATTCTATCCTTTGGATCACCTCTTTTACTCTCTCTATCTCCTCTGTATTTTTTAATCTTTGTTTTTTCTATAAACCAAACAGTGAGATGTGCAAGAAATTTGAACATTTTTGTCTATAGATAGAATTGCTTTCCGTTTTCTCTTTTGTCTTTCTAATTAATTGGACTAAAATTTTAGATTTTACGCAATCAATTTTGTGAGTTTACCATTGTCTCAACCTTAATTTATAAAACTGATACTTCATCAATTACTTAAAAAACCCACATCAAACTCAAATCCGTCTACACCAAATGCAGCCATTATATTCTAAAATAGATCACCTAATACACAGATAACATGAAAATGCAAGCAACAAATTATATGTATTACACCTATTAGATCTATAAATCGTATAAATGATGAGAAAAGAAAACGATCCACACAAATAGACTCGATCTGTCAGGTCATCAACATTATTTGCCTTCTTCTTCTATCAATAAAAAGTTGAATTTAGCGATATTGTTGTCCGTTTTGGCGATAGGAAGCTTACAGGATAAACAAAAAGAAAAATAAAGAAGTAGAACTTCAAATAATTATTATCTTCATGTTTTGATTTTCCCGACGTTTCTTTCTCATATATTATCAGGTTACTTTATGAAGTCATGAATCCACAATTCAAAGGTTTGCGGTCCCACTCTCAGTCACCTTAGCGTAAGCGCGTAGATTGACCTTATTACCATAAACTGAAAGAGGAGAGCAATGTAACTATAACTACTACTTCCACAAAGCCTGCAGTCCCAGAATCATCTCAATTAGAAAAGGGGACTTTACAACGAATGCGTCCAATGGCGTCAACTAAGTTTATTATTACATATATAACCAATCAAACTAAAAAAATAGAAAATTTCACTTATTAAATTATAAATATTTATTTCCTATCGAAAATCAATTAATGGAATAAATAATATGAAATAATAAAATACTTGTACCACTTTCACTATTATGCTTGACATTAAAAAATCTTATCAGTAATATATTTGGTTTTATATTTTATAAAAATTTACAAAGTTGATATTATCAATATACATATAGGAAAATCCAATAATAACATATTACATTATAATTTTTGTTGTTTTATGTCGGAAAAAAAATACTGTCAAATAGGGTGTGTAAAAATTTCATAGGTCTACATCTTCTCCACGAAGAGAACGGGCATTCTCCGGGTTCCAATACTAGTATATATACAAAGGGGAGACTTTTCGAGAGCATAGGGAACTCCTCAAGATTTCAAGAGCATTGGCCGTGCCACATAGGCTTGTCATGTCATCAATTTTTATTTTTATTTTTTACAAAAATAGAGTTCTATATAGATTTAAATACATACAAGGAGCTTTGCATAAGCGAAAATTAGAGTTTGGTTTTGAATGAACAACCTAAATCATTACTTCCTGCGTTTAGAAATAGTTGCACCATTTGTATATTGTTTCTATTCACATCTTACATTTTGATTGTCTTTGGTGATTTATATTTTAGAAAAAACATAGTCATATGGGATCTTGTTAGATTCGGCTCAATGTATATTTTTTTAATATCAACTTTTTATAATTTCTAGTTTTTGATAATTAAATATATCAATGTTTGAAACCATGCATTGGTAAACGTTAAAACATGAAATGGTGCAACTATTTCTAACGGAGGAAGCATATTATGTAAATTGTAAAGAGCTTTTGCTACGTAATTTGAAATATTATATTTTTTGTACCATTAGACAGTGCTCGAAATTAGTTTCGAAATAATTTTCAATTCTATATGCCCATCTTATGTCTACCCATCAAAGTTAATTTTCAACTTTTAGCTTTTCTAGTCCTGGAAAAGCGATACCACTTTTAACACCCCCAAATTACTCACTTTAAGATAAATAATTTAATAAATAATATTTGAGTAATTTAGGAGTATTATCGCCACGTGTCTATCACGCTGTCGACACCTAACTACTAATTAACAAAATAACTTGTAGCGGAAGTCTTAACCAAAAGATAATACTTCTTTATTATTATAATAAATATTATAAAACATCCTAATCTAGGTGAAGATCCCCTTCCTAGTATGCTCCCATGCACATTCAAAGTTCACCTGCAAACCTGATTATCAAAAAGGTCAACAAGGCAAAGCCAAATAGGAAAAAGAAAATACACATCAGTATAAAATTGAGTACCATATGTACAAGATAGGTAACACATTTACTAGTTCGCAAAATTTTACATTTCAAAATCTCCTTAACTTATAATTCAAGAATAACTTTTAAGAACAAACTCTTTCCAAACACCTTAACTAATTATGATTCAAGAACAACTTTTAAGAATAAACTCTTCCAAATAACTTGGATTAAAAATGATCTTGAAAACAATTCCTCTTCTTACCCCCTTTCTTTACCTAACTGTGCACACCCCCAAGCTAGTCATCCCTTGACGGATCTATATAATTCAAGAACAAACTCTTTCCAAACACTTTAACTAATTATAATTCAAGAATAACTTTTAAGAATAAACTCTTCCAAATAACTTGGATTAAAAATGATCTTGAAAACAATTCCTCTTCTTACCCCCCCGTTCTTTACCTAATTGTGCACACCCACCAAGCTAGTCATCCCATCACGGATCTATATCAATGGGTAACCATAATTGCCAACTAATGGACTTTGAAGCATAAACCCTTCTTGACGTTAATCAAGCGGTAATAACAATAATAACAATAATAATAATAGTGATAGTGATAGTGATAATAATAATAATAATAATAATAATAATAATAATAATAATAATAATAATAATAATAATAATAATAATAATAATAATAACAATAACAATAACAATAACAATAACAATAACAATAACAATAACAATAACAATAACAATAACAATAACAATAACAATAACAATAACAATAATAATAATAATAATAATATGACTTGTAAGTCATGAATAAAACTCCTTTTCTCATAAACAACATTTTGAACATCCAAAGTTCATTAAACCAATCAAACAATTCCTTGTAATAATGATTTAAATTTCCAAAACGATAACAAAACATTATATAATATGATTGATAAATTCATTCCTTCTTTTCATTTCCAAAAGTGAACAATTAAATGTTGTAACCATTTTAAACCAAATTTCTAAATAAATCCAACCATTAAATCAATAAATAACTTTAACACATAAAATCACATTTCAAAAGATCTAGCTACATAGCGTACCTTGATCTTGCACAAAAAGCATAATAGTATCTTCACTTGGTCTTATGCTTGAGCATTCTCCTAACCAATCAAGAATATAAAAATCTAATAAGTAACTTATCACATGAACTTAAACATGAATTCCTATATAACCTATCATGAGCATAATATTTTTGAGTAAGAAACATGAAAATCTTTTACTTAAACCAAATAAAATTGGAACTTGAATAAATAATATAAAACTAAATTAGATTAAGAAGAGAAGGAAGAACCTTGAAGTAAGAGAGTTTGGATTCTTCAAAGTTTTTGTGTGGAAAAATATGGCTGGAGGTTTGGGGTATTAATAGGAGTATAATAGGAAGTACTTAATTTCCAAAAATTAAATATTTTGTAACCTTCACCATAAATTTGGAGATTAATCCCAAGATCTATAACCTCCACAATAAATTTGGAAATTTTAGAAAATCAAAACCCCCACATAAATTAGGGTAGCTGGCCATCAAGCACGAATATTATTTTTTTAAATCTCCATCATAAATAATTAAATGTTTAAAACTTATTAAATAAAAATTGTGACTTGGATTTAAATCTAAAGTTTAACAAATCCAAGTGTTAGCGCCATATTCTGGCTAAAATAATTTTCAAACTAATGAAATTACTAAAATACCCTTTGTTAAAAATATTTATTTTAGAAAATAGATATTTAATTACTTAAATAAATACTCAAAAATATGGGGTATTACAGTCTACCCCCCTTAAAAGAAGTTTCGACCTTGAAACTTAAGACAAAAGTCATAGTCTCGTTCCAAAACGAATTCAAAAATCTAAAATTGCAATTTATGACTCAAATGCTCATGCCTAAAATGCATAGAATGACTCAAAAATATGATAAAATGCGATTGAAAAGATAAAAGAGCGAAAATCTATCGCATTCTACCCCCTTAAGAGGAGTTACGACCCCGTAACTCGGCAACTAACCTCGGAAAACAACGCCGGATATTTCTTGAGCATGTCTGCTTCGGCTTCCCAAGTTTCTTCCTCAGTGACAATGCTGGATATTTCTTGAGCATGTCCGCTTTGGCTTCCCAAGTTTCTTCCTCAGTGTGATGCTTTGACCATAAAACTTTGACTTGTCTAACATCCTTAGTCCGAATACTTCTAACTTTACTATCAAGTATTCTTACAGGTCGCTCCTCATAAGTCAAACTATAATATAACTCGATGGTCTCAGGTTATAGCACATGCTGGGACACATCCGAAATATAATTCCTTAACAGATATATATGGAAAACATCGTGGACTCCTTTTAAGTCATTTGGCAAATCGAACTTATATGCCACTTCCCCAATCTTCTTTGACACCTCATATGGCCCGATATACTTTGGGCTCAACTTTCCCCTTTTTCCCAAGGCACATCACCCCTTTCATTGGAGATATTTTCAATAATACCTTCTCTCCAACCTAAAACTCTTCATCCCTCCGCTTCAAATCAGCATAACTCTTATGTCGATCCCGAGCCGCCTTGATCTTTTCCCCGAATCAATTTCACTTGATTCACCGTCTCGTCTAGGAACCCAGGTCCAAGAACCACGATTTCACTAATATCATTCCAGCATAATGGACTCCTACACTTCCGACCATACATAGTTTCAAACATATCCATTCCAATACTTGCATGATGATAGTTATTGTAGGATTCTTCTATCAAATCCAAGAAATCTCCCCACGAACCCTGATACTCCGTGACATAACTTGATAATATTTTTTTTTTGTAATTTTCTAAAACAAAGTAAGAAGTATAATAAAGTTAGTTTTGTATGTTTAAAATAATTGTTTAAGTTAATGAATATTAAGTTGAAGTAATAATTGAGTACTTAAAATGATTTCATAAATAATTTGAAAACCATAAACTTTGATTTATAAACTCTTTTAAAATCATTAAGAATTCTTTAAGTTATTTAAATTATTTAAATTGTTTATTTTATATAAAAAGGGGTTATTTAGGTAACTAACTTAGATCTCGTTAACGTCTAATGTAGATTCCGATTGCGTAGACGAGGAATATCAAGAGTGTTAATCCGTTCGTGAACTTAACTTTTGGGCACGCGTCACGAGGTAATCTCCAATGTCCATCTAAACGTAGATCCCGGATTAATTATGTGACTATGTGAATTAGAATATGGATTTGAATATGGTTTATAGTTATGGATTATGCACGATGAATGAGTATGACAAATGAAATGACTTGTATAACGGACGATATGACAATGATGATTATTATTATAACATTATTAGCACCGTCAATAATAGCAACCTAATCACTAATCTTATTATTATTATTATTATTATTATTATTATTATTATTATTATTATTATTATTATTATTATTATTATTATTATTATTATTATTATTATTATTATTATTATTATTATTATTATCATCATCATCATCGCTATTCTTACCATTTATAGTATTACTATTACTAAGATTATTGTTATCGTTATTATTAATATTGAAGTCATGAGTGAAAGTTGGGAATTATCAAGAACATGTGATAATTGGATGATTATGAGTTAATCAATGTAACCAAGTGACGGTTATGATAATAAATACGAATGGGCTCTCGGATTAAGCTATGTATGAATTGAATTCTGGATTTGGAATAAAAGTATTCACTCTTGATTAAAGGAATTGATGCATATGTGTACATGTGTTATGTGATGACTTGAATTAAAAACTATTAATCACTTAAAGTGAAATATCGGAGGGAAATGATGAACAGGTTGCCCTGTATGGGAGGTTCAGCAGCCACCTACAGGTTCTCTAGTTAATATGCTGATTTTCTGTTACTTGTCTTCCTTCTATCTTGTTGTGATCCAAGTAGAAGGGGTGTGCACACTAGGAACTCTGTTATTATGGTCATTATGTTATGCGTAGGTGGTTACAGGGGATTGACCCCGGCTTACAATGTTGAAGTAAGTGGTTACGGGGGATTGAACCCGAAGCTTCTTGGCGTTCTCTTTCCTCTCCTTAAATAATTGGATTAATTATGTGATTATTCTTTTGTTATATATATATATATATATATATATATATATATATATATATATATATATATATATATATATATATATATATATATATATATATATATATGTGTGTGTGTGTGTATGTGTGCTATGCTTTTCAACCCTAATAACCTACTATTTTACAATATATTTTCAACTTAAGTATTTTACGGGATGGAGTTGGAATTACTCAGTTTTTCTGATTTTTGGGAGCTTGTCTCTCTTGTTTATTTTCAATGCATTTGTGCAAGTGGGTGATCGACGGGGGAACAAAAGGGAGATCACTTAGGGTTGTCATCCACTTAGCTTATGATTTAGCTTCCGCTGGAACTCTAAAACACTTAAGTAAGTAGTAATATTTAATGAATGATTTACTTGGTTGTAAGGATTAATTTATTTGAATTTAGTATGCTTTAATTTAGCCTTGCATTAATTTCCAAGGAGATAAGTGCGGCGGTAGCACACCCATTGAGTCGAACCCTCGTGGATTTTCCCCCATCTCAAGTTTTATTAAATGAAAGAGGGTTCGGGTTGGCGGGGGTGGTACAAAGTGGTATCAGAGCGGAGTTTAGATTAACTAGGGAGAGATTAAAATTATTAATTAGGAAAAAGAATCAAATAGGGTAAAACTTAAAATTGGTTTAGGAGGTCAAAATAATAAATTATTTAGGAAAAATGAATTAGGATTAAAATTTGAACTAAGGGTTTAGTATGGGTACGAATGGGTTATGTGTACATGTATGAAAGTACTCGCTAAAGGTACTTATTAATTGTTTATGATATTTTATTAGATGGCCAAGACACGTTTGACCGCTAGGAAATGCACCAGAACCCCTCGTCAAGAATATAAAAATCTAATAAGTAACTTATCACATGAACTTAAACATGAATTCCTATATAACCTATCATGAGCATAATATTTTTGAGTAAGAAACATGAAAATCTTTTACTTAAACCAAATAAAATTGGAACTTGAATAAATAATATAAAACTAAATTAGATTAAGAAGAGAAGGAAGAACCTTGAAGTAAGAGAGTTTGGATTCTTCAAAGTTTTTGTGTGGAAAAATATGGCTGGAGGTTTGGGGTATTAATAGGAGTATAATAGGAAGTACTTAATTTCCAAAAATTAAATATTTTGTAACCTTCACCATAAATTTGGAGATTAATCCCAAGATCTATAACCTCCACAATAAATTTGGAAATTTTAGAAAATCAAAACCCCACATAAATTAGGGTAGTTGGCCATCAAGCACGAATATTATTTTTTTAAATCTCCATCATAAATAATTAAATGTTTAAAACTTATTAAATAAAAATTGTGACTTGGATTTAAATCTAAAGTTTAACAAATCCAAGTGTTAGCGCCATATTCTGGCTAAAATAATTTTCAAACTAATGAAATTACTAAAATACCCTTTGTTAAAAATATTTATTTTAGAAAATAGATATTTAATTACTTAAATAAATACTCAAAAATATGGGGTATTACAGTCTACCCCCCTTAAAAGAAGTTTCGACCTTGAAACTTAAGACAAAAGTCATAGTCTCGTTCCAAAACGAATTCAAAAATCTAAAATTGCAATTTATGACTCAAATGCTCATGCCTAAAATGCATAGAATGACTCAAAAATATGATAAAATGAGATTGAAAAGATAAAAGAGCGAAAATCTATCGCATTCTACCCCCTTAAGAGGAGTTACGACCCCGTAACTCGACAACTAACCCTCGGAAAACAACGCCGGATATTTCTTGAGCATGTCCGCCTTCGGCTTCCCAAGTTTCTTCCTCAGTGACAATGCTGGATATTTCTTGAGCATGTCCGCTTTGGCTTCCCAAGTTTCTTCCTCAGTGTGATGCTTTGACCATAAAACTTTGACTTGTCTAACATCCTTAGTCCGAATACTTCTAACTTTACTATCAAGTATTCTTACAGGTCGCTCCTCATAAGTCAAACTATAATATAACTCGATGGTCTCAGGTTATAGCACATGCTGGGACACATCCGAAATATACTTCCTTAACAGATATATATGGAAAACATCGTGGACTCCTTTTAAGTCATTTGGCAAATCGAACTTATATGCCACTTCCCCAATCTTCTTTGACACCTCATATGGCCCGATATACTTTGGGCTCAACTTTCCCTTTTTCTCAAGGCACATCACCCCTTTCATTGGAGATATTTTCAATAATACCTTCTCTCCAACCTAAAACTCTTCATCCCTCCGCTTCAAATCAGCATAACTCTTATGTCGATCCCGAGCTGCCTTGATCTTTTCCCCGAATCAATTTCACTTGATTCACCGTCTCAAGTCTAGGAACCCGTGTCCAAGAACCACGATTTCACTAATATCATTCCAAAGCATAATGGACTCCTACACTTCCGACCATACATAGTTTCAAACATATCCATTCCAATACTTGCATGATGATAGTTATTGTAGGATTCTTCTATCAAATCCAAGAAATCTCCCCACGAACCCTGATACTCCGTGACATAACTTGATAATATTTTTTTTTTGTAATTTTCTAAAACAAAGTAAGAAGTATAATAAAGTTAGTTTTGTATGTTTAAAATAATTGTTTAAGTTAATGAATATTAAGTTGAAGTAATAATTGAGTACTTAAAATGATTTCATAAATAATTTGAAAACCATAAACTTTGATTTATAAACTCTTTTAAAATCATTAAGAATTCTTTAAGTTATTTAAATTATTTAAATTGTTTATTTTATATAAAAAGGGGTTATTTAGGTAACTAACTTAGATCTCGTTAACGTCTAATGTAGATTCCGATTGCGTAGACGAGGAATATCAAGAGTGTTAATCCGTTCGTGAACTTAACTTTTGGGCACGCGTCACGAGGTAATCTCCAATGTCCATCTAAACGTAGATCCCGGATTAATTATGTGACTATGTGAATTAGAATATGGATTTGAATATGGTTTATAGTTATGGATTATGCACGATGAATGAGTATGACAAATGAAATGACTTGTATAACGGACGATATGACAATGATGATTATTATTATAACATTATTAGCACCGTCAATAATAGCAACCTAATCACTAATCTTATTATTATTATTATTATTATTATTATTATTATTATATTATTATTATTATTATTATTATTATTATTATTATTATTATTATTATTATTATCATCATCATCATCGCTATTCTTACCATTTATAGTATTACTATTACTAAGATTATTGTTATCGTTATTATTAATATTGAAGTCATGAGTGAAAGTTGGGAATTATCAAGAACATGTGATAATTGGATGATTATGAGTTAATCAATGTAACCAAGTGACGGTTATGATAATAAATACGAATGGGCTCTCGGATTAAGCTATGTATGAATTGAATTCGGATTTGGAATAAAAGTATTCACTCTTGATTAAAGGAATTGATGCATATGTGTACATGTGTTATGTGATGACTTGAATTAAAAACTATTAATCACTTAAAGTGAAATATCGGAGGGAATTGATGAACAAGGTTGCCTCGTATGGGAGGTTCGGCAGCCCACCTACGGGTTCTCTAGTTAATATGCTGATTTTCTCTTTGCTTGTCTTCCTTCTATCTTGTTGTGATCCAAGTAGAAGGGGGTGTGCACACTAGGGACTCTGTTATTATGGTCATTATGTTATGCGTAGGTGGTTACGGGGGATGGACCCCGGCTTACAATGTTGAAGTAAGTGGTTACAGGGGATTGAACCCGGCTTACTGGCGTTCTCTTTCCTCTCCTTAAATAATTGGATTAATTATGTGATTATTCTTTGTGTATATATATATATATATATATATATATATATATATATATATATATATATATGTGTGTGTGTGTGTGTATGTGTGCTATGCTTTTCAACCCTAATAACCTACTATTTTACAATATATTTTCAACTTAAGTATTTTACGGGATGGAGTTGGAATTACTCGGTTTTTCGATTTTTGGGAGCTTGTCTCTCTTGTTTATTTTCAATGCATTTGTGCAAGTGGGTGATCGACGGGGGAACAAAAGGGGAGATCACTTAGGGTTGTCATCCACTTAGCTTATGATTTAGCTTCCGCTGGAACTCTGAAACACTTAAGTAAGTAGTAATATTTAATGAATGATTTACTTGGTTGTAAGGATTAATTTATTTGAATTTAGTATGCTTTAATTTAGCCTTGCATTAATTTCCAAGGAGATAAGTGCGGCGGTAGCACACCCATTGAGTCGAACCCTCGTGGATTTTCCCCATCTCAAGTTTTATTAAATGAAAGAGGGTTCGGGTTGGCAGGGGGTGGTACAAAGTGGTATCGGAGCGGAGTTTAGATTAACTAGGGAGAGATTAAAATTATTAATTAGGAAAAAGAATCAAATAGGGTAAAACTTAAAATTGGTTTAGGAGGTCAAAATAATAAATTATTTAGGAAAAATGAATTAGGATTAAAATTTGAACTAAGGGTTTAGTATGGGTACGAATGGGTTATGTGTACATGTATGAAAGTACTCGCTAAAGGTACTTATTAATTGTTTATGATATTTTATTAGATGGCCAAGACACGTTTGATCGCTAGGAAATGCACCAGAACCCCTCGTCAAGGACCTTACCTTCTAAGGATGAGGGTAGGAGAGTCTATTTCAGCTTATATTTACAGGTTACGGTTAACAATGAAGTGTTACCACATCAATGATGGCCACGGGCATTCGGATTACCTCACGCCACCTAAACAGTCGATGTTTTGATTCACACTCTTCCCAATGATGGTCCTTATGCCGGAATCAAGAGCGAATACTCGATGTTCGAAAAATGGAAGGCCAAACTATGAACGATACACATTGAAAGGGAAGTGGTATCTCACGTTGAGTTACCTGGAGAAAAGAATGCTCGATGCTAGGGCCAAGTGGCTTAATGACTATTTACCCAGCGATGACGAGGAGCCCAACCATAGTGACGATGAAGAAGTAGGAAGCAACCCTGCCTCACCCGTTGTAAATCTCAATGGAGATGGAGACGGAGATGAAGGTGAAGACGAGGATCCGTCCGAGTACGCTGACTAGAAACCCATATCTCTAGCCCTGACCCTTAGATTTCTAATTAAGGTCGTAAAATATCGATTAATGTGTTAACTTAGTTAATGATGGTGCAACTGATGCTTATTTGACTATTTGAAACAAACTCTTATGCTACTATGAACGAATTGTTATGGCACTTTTCAAGTAATGAATGATGAACTTTTGACATGTGAATTGATTGTGAAATGAATGATGAACTTTTGATATGTGAATTGAGTATGAAATGAATGAATGGTGTGAACCATGATTATGTGAATTAGCCTTGTGAATCGTAGAAATACAATGTGAATAACGCGAGGTAGCTTATGCAATACGTTTATACGCGATCTAGAGCAACGCAACAAGAAAGCCAAATGGCGAAACTCCCGAACAAGTTGCGGCATGACTTAGGACTCTCGAGCAACTACCTCGGAGCTTTGGCTTAGTCATTCAAAACCAAATCAACAACAACCACCATGGAGACGATCCGCAAGCTGCAATGGCGAAAAAGATTTCCGCTTTGGAACCACCAACCTTTGTTGGGAGAGAGACCCACAACTTCTCGAGAACTGGATAAGAGATTTCGAAAAGATTTTCACGGCCACGGGTACGCTCCGAGGCCCGGAAAGTAGACAAGCAACTTTTTATCGCATGAAGATGCCGATACTTGGTAGGAAAGTGTAGGACCTCTTGTTAAAGCTCAAGCGAACTTTAAGCGGGAAGCGTTTAAGGTAGCGATTAAGGCTCGATTCTTCCCCGAGCACATTCGTAGGCAGAAGTACAATGAGTTTAGTAGATTTAACTAGAGTTATAACATGAGTGTGCAAGAGTACGCTCAGAAATTCAATGAGTATGCCCGATTTTGCCCGATTGTAGTGCCAGAAAAGGAACTAAGGCTCGGAAGTTTGAAGACCGGACTTAAGTTTGATCTTCGGACTCGAATGGGAGGTAGCACCTTTACTACGTTCGCGGAAGCATATGCTAAGGCCTCAAACCTAGCGAGAATCTTACGGCGTGAGAGAGATGTGCTAGAGCAGACATAAAAGGAAGGAACCTGCGGCACAAAGCACAAACTGCCAGGGTACGACAAAAGGCCCAACAATGGTGGAAACAACAATAACAATGGTGGACGCTACAACAACCGTAACAATCAGAATTCAGGATAACAGACCCAGCAAGAAAATAGGAACCATAAGAACTTTGTTTGCAAGAAGTGTGCCAAGAGCCATCCAGGGTTCACTTGTCAGGGTGAAAGAATCAAGTGTTTCGAGTGTGGAGAAGTAGGTCACAAATCGTTCAACTGCCCTAAGAAGATGGACCCATTGGGAACAATGGTAACAATGGAGGTGGAAACAGAATTCAAAATTTCAATAACAACGCCCCTCTTTGGAGGAAATCTTTGCCTGAGCGGGAACCGGAACAGTTGCTCTTTTGGAGGTGGAAATGAACTATGGAAAGAATGGCAATGGAGACTACACCAATGGAAGAATCAATGTCATGAGCCGAATTGAAGGCGACACCGATGCCAATGTTGTGACGGGTACATTTCTCGTAAACTCAAACCCCGCTTATGTACTCTTTGATTCGGAGCGTCTCATTCCTATATATCTAGCACTTTTGTTAATAAGTATCCCCTCAAGTCTAACCAGTCTTGTCGAGCCAATATAGCCATGCGCACGGTGAAACTATTTCTTGTAAATCTCTTTTTCAAAGTATCCTTGTAGTCATAGCCGACTGAATTACATGCCGATCTTACCTTTTTTTTACCTAAAAGACTTTGACGTTATATTGGGAATGGATTGGTTAGCCAAGTAAAAAGCCAAAATCGAGTGTCATAACGAGAAAATATCTCTTAGAGGACCAAAGGGAAATAGGATATCTTATAAAGGCATAACCTCACTAGTAGAATAATTGCTTATTCTTTGCGGTCATTAAATGGCCTATTCTTTGCGGTTTTGACCGCGCAACAATTAAGGGCGCATCAATAGATAAATTACCTATTCTTTGCGGTTTTTAACCGCGGCATAATAAGCGACCTATTCTTTGCGGTTCTTACCCAAAACCGCAGCAATAGGTGTTTTTTAATAAAAAAATGAAACCTATTCTTCTTTGTTTTTGGTAGGAACAACGGCAATAGGTATTTTTTTATTAAAAAATAAAATCTATTCTTCTGTTTTTTTTTGGTAGGAACAGCGGCAATACGTATTTTTTTTATTAAAAAAATGAAACCATCAATAGGTGTGAGTGGAGATTTTTTTTTTTCACTAGCTTAACTTTTGCATAAACTTACGAAATCTCATCTCTCTAGTATCTGCTTCATTGGACCCAAAGATTGTTTCAAACAATTTTCAAAGGCGGATTGTTCAATATTAGACTTACAAAGCTAATTAATTCATATAAAAAGCATCAAAAAAATATTATAAAAAGCATCAAAAATTAATGAAAAAAACGAATTAAAATTGTCTTTCTCATTACGGAAAATCACGAATCAAATTAAAGTAGAAACACCTTCTTTTCCATCACACAAACACCAAGCTTAACTTGTTCACCTCCATTTTTATCTCTTTGAGATAAACTTGCAGCCATATCTCTCTGTAAAACACACTTTCTCTCTCCTACGAACACGATGATTCGTGAATGCGAGGATAAATATTGAGCTTCACCGCAAGTAGTTGCGATATGAATATTATGAACTAAAAAAATCTACCATCATCAAACTAAAAAAGGTAAACCGAGTATATAATTTCATCGCTTAAAATGAAACACACATATTATGAACTAATCGGATCGAGCTATGATAAATAAAAAATAAATAAAAAATCGAGATCTAAAATAAAATCAACTCGAGCAAACTAAAAATCGGATGCGAGCAAACAACTCGACCGCTTTGCCCGGTTTTCTTGTGGTCATCTTGCGGTGGTCGAACGAAGGAGTGACGAGCGCCGGTTTTCGTGTGGTCGGAGCGACGAGCGCCGGTTTTCTTGTGGTCGGTTCGGCGGTTGGAAGAGAGGATGAGAGATGATGATAGAGGAGGACGAGAGATGCATGCGAAATTGAGAGGATGGAAGATACGAGTGAGAGAGGAAGAAGAGAGGATCAAAGGAAGAGAGAGAAGAATGAAAATGGTGAGGTCGAGGATAGCGTCTTTGTATTGTTTCCTCTAATAAAGAACTTGCCGTATTTTTTTTTCTATAGATCTTGGATCTATTCTTTTGCGGTTCTTACAAAAACCGCAGCAATATATTAAAATAATATTTTTTTAATATTATTTTAATATATTGCTACTGGTTTTATCGAAAACCGAACGAATATATCTGGTCGAATAGTCAATTTTTTTTTTAAAAGTTTTCGTTGAAACTATATTCTTTGCGGTTTTTATCCGAAACCGCAGCAATATGGTTATTTTATAATTTATCTTTTCTTTTTACGTGATATATTCTTTGCGTATGAGTAAAACCGCAGCAATACCACCGCAACAATAATCATTTATTCTACTAGTGCCTTCCGGCTGATGTCAAGATAATCTCGTCCCGAACCTTCAAACCTATCTTAGAAAAGGCTACCCCGGTCTACTGTGTCAAGTAAAGGACGTAAGCGTGGAAAACGAGGAGTTGACTCAAATTCCCGTAGTAAAGGAGTTCCCGGATGTATTTCCAGTAGAGCTTCTAGGAATGCCACAGAGAGAGAAGTGAACTTTAAGATCGATTTAGTCCACGGAACCGGACCTATCTCTAAGGCTCCGTATCGAATGGCACTTGCGAAATGCAAGAGTTGAAGGTGCAAATAGAAGAATTGTTGGATAAAGAGTACATTCGACCTAGTGTTTCGCCTTGAGGAGCCCCGATATTGTTTGTTCGGAAGAAAGACGGATCTTTGAGGTTGTGTATCGATTATAGGGAGTTGAATAATGCCACGGTAAAGAATAAATATCCGCTCCCGAGGATCGAGGATTTGTTCGATCAACTTCAGGGTGCAACAGTGTTTTCCAGGATCGATTTATGATCAGGTTATCACCAACTACGAATCGTTGAAGAAGACATCCCTAAGACGGACCTTTCGAACGAGATATGGCCATTATGAGTTCACGGTCATGCCTTTTGGACTCACTAATGCACCCGCAGCTTTCATGGACCTCATGAACAAGACTTTCCAGCCGTACTTGGATAAGTTCGTGATAGTGTTCATCGATGATATATTGGTATACTCGAAGGATAGAAAAGAGCATGAGGATCAGTTGAGGAAAGTTTTGGAGATTCTTCGAGAAAAGCAATTGTACGCGAAGTTCTCGAAGTGTGAATTTTGGTTGGAAAAAGTTTCATTTTTGGGTCATGTGATATCAAAAGAAGGCGTTTCCGTAGATCCATCGAAGATTCAAGCAGTGACCGATTGGCCTCAACCTAAGAACGTCACCGAAGTAAAGGAGTTTCTTGGGTTTAGGTTGGTAGGTATTCTAGGAGATTTGTGAAAGATTTTTTTGAGAACGGCCCAACCTCTCACTAACTCGATGAAGAAAACAACAAAATTTCATTGGGATGATAAGTGTGAAGAAGCGTTTCAAGAGCTGAAGAAGAGACTCACAACAGCCCCGATATTGACATTGTGTAATACCCCGAATTTTGAAAGCGTATTTTATTATTTATATGGTTTAATATTATTTCCACTTAAAAATTTATTTTATGATAATGCGATTTTATTTGATAACTATGTTTATTAAAATAATAATTTCATTTAGTTTTGAATTATTTAACGAGTTTATTTAAATGATTTAATTGAAATGTATTTTATTTAAATAAATCAATTATTTTCGTTATTCTAAATAATTAGGGACCATTTTTATTGAAGTTCCACTTTGTTTAAACAAGTACCCTAAACTAAACCATGTTGAATGTAATTCTAAGCCCATTGTCCAATACCTTGTCCAAAAGCCATAAGCCCAAAATACTTAGCAAAAAAAAAGGAAAAACAAAAATAAAAAAAAAGGAAAAGAAAACGTGATCATCAAAGATCACCATCTTCCTCCTTCCTAACGTACAAAATCAAGAGCCAAAGGTCAGATTTTTTCCACAAACTCAATAGTTCTTGTCAGAATTCAATCCACAATCCGGATTTTGGGAGAAAAATTGGTCAAAAGTGAATCTCAACACCATACCTCACCATGCCTCACCTCACCTCCACCATTAATGGAGCTTGACCAAAGTTCCAAATTTCGACCAAATCCTCCTATAAATGCGATTTACTCTCACCTAAATGAATCAAGCAAACAAATTATTCAAAGGTTTGCTTGATCCTCTATCTTCTTCCTTAATTTTCGATTTTTGATTTTGAAAAATAAAAATGAAAATTCAAACCACCATTAACGATTCTCCTATTCCTTCAAACCACCACACCACCGCACGAACCACCCGAACCACGCCGTCCACCATCAACGCCACCCAACACCGCCAGCCCTTCACCTTCTCCTGCCCAGCCCGCGACCTCCCTCTGCTGCCTTGGCGCACCCGCGCCCGGCCACCGTGCCCAGCCACCTCGAACCTCTGCCTCGACCACCTTCGTCCGCTTTGAGCCTCGCTGAATCGGGCCGCCGTGCGGCGAGCCACCCGGCCTCCCTCTCCTCCTCCTCTTCTTCTCCCCTGTTTCGTCCCCTTCCCCCGACTTTCTTCCTTCGTTTTTTTTTCGGTTTGTTAAAGCGATTAAAAAGAATTAGTATTCTCACCCTTCTCCCTTTTATTTGTTTTATTAGTTTATTTTTTTTAACAAAATAATTGACTTTCCTAAACTAGCTTAAGTTGGTGTATCTTAGATTAATTAACTTAATCTTTTATAACATGAAAATATTTCTTAATTTTCTAAAACATAGTAAGAAGTATAATAAAGTTAGTTTCTATATTTAAAATAATTGTATAAGTTAATAAAAATAAAGTTGAAGTAATCTTTGATTACTTAAAATGATTTCATTATTGATTTAAAAACCATAACTTTGATTTATAAACTCTCTTAAATCATTAAGAATTCTTTAAGTTATTTAAATTGTTTATTTTATATAAAAAGGGGTTATTTAGGTAACTAACTTAGATCTCGTTAACGTCTAATGTAGATTCCGATTGCGTAGACGAGGAATATCAAGAGTGTTAATCCATTCGTGAACTTAATTTTGGGCACGCATCACGAGGTAATCTCCGATGTCCATCTAAACATAGATCCCATTAGTGTAAAACGAATTGATTATGTGATTATTATTTGCTTATAAATATATGTAAGTATGGACTAAAATTATGGATTATCGATTTAATGCGGATTATGAAAACGAATGACAAAATGGACGACGACTATGGATTTCGATTATGAATCATGACTATGGACGATGTACGATATGACAAAGATGGTTATTATAACGTTATTAAAATCGGTTAATGTCATTTATTATTATTATTATTATTATTATTATTATTATTATAATATTATTATTATTATTATTATTATTATTATTATTATTATTATATTATTATTATTATTATTATTATGATTATTGTTGTAATTATTATTATTACTATATATCATTATGATTATCATGATTATTATTATTGTTATTAATATTGATACTTTATGAAAGTTGAAATTGGTAAGAACTTGTGATAATGAAATGATTATGACACTGAAGTGATAAATGAACTCAAGTGATGGTTGTGTTTATGAAATGAGTTATTGAAACCCCTTATGAATGGATTGAGATTATGAATGGATTGAGATTATGATGGATTGAATATGTTCACATTTGGATTGAACAAGATGGCATAAATGTGTATGTGATTTATATGATGACTTGAGATTTAAAAGATGTTAATCACGTAAAGTGAAATATCGGAGGAAATGATGAACAGGTTGCCTGTATGAGAGGTTCGGCGGCCCTACGGGTTTTTCGGTTACTATGCGATTATTACATTCTTGTCTTCCTTCTATCTTGTTGTGATCCAAGTAGAAGGGGTGTGCACACTAGGGACTTCGTTATTATGGCCATTATGTTATCCGTAGGTGGTTACGGGGATTGACCCGGCCTACAATGTTGAAGTAAGTGGTTACGGGGGATTGACCCAGGCTTACTGGCGTTCTCTTTCCTCTCCTTAAGTAATTGGATTAATTGAATTAATTATGCGATTATTCATTGTATATATATATGTGTGTATGTGTGCTATGCTTTTCAACCCTATTAACGTACTAGTTTACAAAGTATTTTCAACTTAAGTATTTTACGGGATGGAGTTGGAATTACTCGGTTTTTCGATTTTTGGGAGCTTGTCTCTCTTGTTTCTTTCAATGTATTTGTGCGAGTGGGTGATCGACGGGGGAACAAAAGAGAGATCACTTAGAGTTGTCATCCACTTAGCTTATGATTTAGCTTCCATTTGTAACTACGAAATACTTTAGTAATTAGTAATATTTAATGAACATTTTACTTGGTTGTAAGGATTAATTAATTTGAATATAGTATGTTTTAACCTAGCCTTGCATTTATTTCCAAGGAGATAAGTGCGGCGGTAGCACGCCCGTTGAGTCGAACCCTCGTGGATATTCCCCATCTCAAGGTTTATTAAATGAAAAAGGGTTCGCGTTGGCGTGGGTGTTACAAAGTGGTATCAGAGCCGAGTTAGATTAACTAAAGAAAGATTAAAATTATTAAAATATAATAATTAGGGAAAATTAATCAAATAGGGTTAAACTTAAAATTGGTTTAAGAGGTCAAAATAATAAATTGTTTAGGAAAAACGAATTAGGATTAAAATATGACTTAATAGGATTAAAATATGACTTAAGGATTTAGTTTGGGTACGTATGGGTTATGTGTACATGTATGAAAGTACTCGCTAAAGGTACTTATTAATTGTTTATGATATTTTATTAGATGGCCAAGACACGTTTGACGCCGGGAAATGCACGAGAACCCTCGTCGAGGACCTTACCTTCTAAGGATGAGGGTAGGAGAGTTTTTTCGGCTTATATTTACGGGTTACGGTTACCAATGAAGTGTTACCACCTCAACGAAGGCCATGGGCATTCAGATTACCTCACGCCACCTAAACAGGCCGATGTTTTAATTCACACTCTCCTCAATGATGGTCCTTATGCCGGAATCAAGAGCGAATACTCTGATGTTCTGAAAAATGGAAGGTCGAACTATGAACGATACACGTTGAAAGGGAAGTGGTATCTCACGTTGAGTTACCTGGAGAAAAGGATGCTCGATGCTAGGGCCAAGTGGCTTAATGACTATTTACCCACTGATGACGAGGAGCCCAACTATAGTGACGATGAAGAAGTAGGAAGCAACCCTGCCTCACCCGTTGTAAATCTCGATGGAGATGGAGACGGAGATGGAGACGGAGATGAAGATGAAGACGAGGATCCGTCCGAGTACGCTGATTAAAAACCCAAATCTCTAGCCTTGACCCTTAGATTTCTAATTAAGGTCGTAAAAGACCAATTAACTTGTTAACTTAGTTAAGGATGGTGCAACTAATGCTTATTTGACTATTTGAAAACTCTTATGCTACTATGAACAAATTGTTATGGCACTTTTGGGGTAATGAATGATGAACTTTTGACATGTGAATTGAGTATGAAATCAATGATGAACTTTTGATATGTGAATTGAGTAAGATATGAATGAATGGTGTGAACCATGATTATGTGAATTAGCTTTTATATAAGAATCCATGTGAATCGTAGAAATACCAATGTGAATAACGCAGGTAGCTTATGCAATACGTTTATACGCGATCTAGAGCAAGGCGACAAGAAAACCAAATGGCCGAAACTCCTGAATAAGTTGCAACTAGCTCGGAGCTTTGGTTTAGTCCTTCAAAACCCGGATCAACAACAACCACCTTGGAGACGATCCTCAGTTGCCATGGCGAAAAGATTTCCGCTTTGAAACCACCCAACCTTTGTTGGGAGAGAAGACCCATTACTTCTCGAGAATTGGATAAGAGATTTCGAAAAAGATTTTCACGGCCACGGGCATGCCCGAGGCCCGGAAAGTAGACCAAGCAACTTTTATCTGCATGAAGATCTTCGATACTTGGTGGGAAAGTGTAGGACCCTCTTTGTTAAAGCTCAAGCGAACTTTAACTAGGAAGCATTTAAGATAACGATTAAGGCTCGATTCTTCCCGAGCACATCCATGTAGGCGAAGTACAATGAGTTTAGTAGGTTTAACCGGAGTTATAACATGAGTGTGCGAAGAGTACGCTCGGAAATTCAATGAGTATGCCCAGGTCGCCCATTTGTAGTGCCGGATGAAGGAACTAAGGCTCGAAGTTTGAAGATGGACTTAAGTTTGATCTTCGGACTCGAATGGGAGGTAGCACCTCTACCACGTTCGCGGAAGCATATGCTAAGGCCTCAAACTGGCGAGAATCTTACAGCGTGAGAGAGATGTGCTAAGGCGGACATAAAAGGAAGGAACTTCGCCGGCAACAGAACAGCCAAGGGTACGACAAAAGGCCCAACAATGGTGGAAACAACAATAACAATGGTGGACGCTACAACAACCGTAACAATCGAATTACGGACAACGGGCCCAAGAAGGAAATAGGAACCAAAAGAACTTTGTTTTGCGAAGTGTGCCAAGAGCCATCCGGGGTTCCCTTGTCGGGGTGAAAGGATCGAAGTGTTTCGAGTGTGGAGAAGTAGGTCACAAATCGTTCAACTTGTCTAAGAAGCAAGCTCAAAATGGACCAACCGGGAACAATGGTAATAATGGAGGTAGAAACGAGAATTCAAAACTTCAATAACAAGCCCCGATGGAGGAAATGCTGCCTGAAAGGGAACCGAGAACAACCGCTCTTTTGGAGGTGGAAATGGAAACTATGGAAAGAATAGCAATGGAGGCTACACCCGATGGAAGAATCAATGTCATGAGCCGAGCGGAAGGCGACACCGATGCCAATGTTGTGACGGGTACATTTCTTGTAAACTCAAATCCTACTTATGTACTCTTTGATTCGGAGCGTCTCATTCTTTTATTTCTAGCACTTTTGTTAATAAGTATCCCCTTAAGTCTACCCGGTCTTGTCGAGCCAATATAGCCATGCCCACCGGTGAAACTGTTTCTTGTAAATCTCTTTTCGAAAGTATCCCTGTAGTCATAGGCTGGTGCTTGAATTACCGTCGATCTTATCCTTTTTGACCTAAAAAGACTTTGACGTTATCTTGGGAATGGATTGGTTAGCTAAGTATAAAGCCAAAATCGAGTGTCATAACCGGAAAATATCTCTTAGAGGACGAAGGGAAATAGGATATCTTATAAAGGCATAACCTTCCGGCTGATGTCAAGATAATCTCGGCCCTGAACCTTGAAACCTATCTTAGAAAAGGCTACCTAGTCTACTGTGCCAAGTAAGGGACGTAAGCATGGAAAACGAGGAGTTTGACTCAAATTCCGGTAGTAAAGGAGTTTCGGATGTATTTCTCGAAGAGCTTCCGGGAATGCCACCGAGAGAGAAGTAAGCTTCAAGATCGATTTAGTCCACAGGACCCGGACCTATCTCTAAGGCTCCGTATCGAATGGCACTCTGTGAAACGCAAGATTGAAGGTGCGGTTGGAGGAATTGTTGGATAAAGGGTACATTCGACCTAGTGTCTCACCTTGGGGAGCCCGGTGTTGTTTGTCGGGAAAAGAAAGACGGATCTTTGAGGTTGTGTATCGATTATAGGGAGTTGAATAATGCCACGGTAAAGAATAAATATCCGCTCCCAGGATCGAGGATTTGTTCGATCAACTTAAGCTGCGAACGGTGTTTTCCGGGATCGATTTACGATCGGGTTATCACCAACTACGAATCGGCGAAGAAGACATCCCTAAGACAACCTTTACGTACGAGATATGGCCATTATGAGTTCACCGTCATGCCTTTTGGACTCACTAATGCGGCGCAGCTTTTATGGACCTCATGAATAGGACTTTCCCGGCCGTATACGGACAAGTTCGTGATTGTGTTCATCGGCTTGATATATTGGTGTACTCGAAGGATAGAGAAGAGCATGGGGATCGGTTGAGGAAAGTTACGGAGATTCTTCGAGAAAAGCAATTGTACGCGAAGTTCTCGAAGTGTGAATTTTGTTGGAAAAAGTTTCATTTTTGGGTCATGTGATATCAAAAGAAAGCGTTTTCGTAGATCCTTCGAAGATTGAGCGTGTGACCGATTGGCTTCAACCTAAGAACGTCACCAAAGTATGGAGTTTCTTGGGTTTAGGTTTGGATATTACGGGAGATTTGTGAAAGATTTTTCGAGAACGGCCCAACCTCTCACTAACTCGATGAAGAAAACAACAAAATTTCATTGGGATGATAAGTGTGAGGAAGCATTTCAAGAGGTGAAGAAGAGACTCACAACTGCCCCGGTATTGACTTTACCCTGCGGAGTAGAAGGATTTGAATTTTGTAGTGATGCCTCGAAGAAAGGTTTTGGGTGCGTCTTGATGCAACATGGTAAAGTAGTGGCCTATGCGTCGAGACAACTCAAACCACATGAGAAAAATCACCCTACTCATGACTTGGAGTTAGGAGCAATCGTGTTTGCGGCGAAATCTGGAGACATTATTTGTATGGAGTGCAATGTAAGGTCCATATAGATCACAAGAGTTTGAAGTATCTCGTATACGCAAAAGGAGTTGGATATGACACGAGACGTTGGCTCGAGCTTATAAACGACTATGATTTGAAGATAGTGTATTAAGAGGAAAAGCGAACAAAGTAGGCCGACGCGTTGAGTAGGAAGAGTGCTCATTCGTTAAATGTGTTGATCCTAGCCGATGAAGCTGTGTGAAGAGATTAAGAGATTGAGTTTGGAAATAGTTGAGCCCGGTTATGTGAAAGCTCGGTTGAATGGTCTTAGTGTTGGGCCCGGACATATTTGAGGAGATTCGGGTGAAACAAGCTACGAGATAAGTGGTTAAGCAAGTTAAGAGAGATGAAGGAAAGTGGTCGAAGCATCGGAGTTCGAGATCGACGGCAATGGCGTTGCAAAGAATAAACGGAGATTGTGTGTGCCACGAGGATGAGGAACTTCAAGACGAGAATTCTAAAGGTAGCCCATAGTTCGCCGTATTCCATACATCCGGGAGGAGATAAGCTTTATAAGGATTTGAAAAAGCATTTTTGGTGGCCTAGGATGAAGCAAGAAGTAGCCGAGCATCGTGCAAAATGTTTAACATGCCGGAAGGTGAAAATACGGCATATGAAGCCCGGAGGAAAATTGCAACCGTTGGAAGTGCCGAGGATGGAAATGGGAATCTATCTCTATGGATTTCATCATGGGATTACCGAATACGAGATCGGGAAAGAATGCAATATGGGTAATAGTGGACCGTTTGACTAAAACGACAAGATTCGTGGTAATGAAGGATACTTGGTCGTTGAAACTTGATTGGCGGATGCTTACTTTAATGAGGTGGTTAGGCTACATGGTGTTCCGAAGGACATCGTTTCGGATAGGGACTCGAGATTCTTATCTAAGTTTTGGAAACTGACTTCGGCACGTCGTGGGCACACTATTGAAATTCAGCACAACCTTCCACCCGGAGACAGATGGTCAAACGGAGAGAACCATTCGGACCTTGGAGGATATGTTGAGAGCATGTGTAATGGATTTCGGAGGATATTGGGATGATCATTTGATGTACATTGAGTTCTCGTATAACAACAGTTATCACTCGAGCATAGGAATGGCACCTTATGAGGCATTGTATGTAGAAGTCCTATATGTTGGAGCGTTGTCAACGAGTCGTTGAATTTGGGACCAGAAATGATATAAGAGACTACCAACAAGGTGAAGTTGATTCCGGAGCGTATGAAAGCGGCTCGGGATCGACAAAAATCGTATGCTCGATCAAAGGAGACGGGATTTAGAGTTTGCAGTTGGAGAGAAAGTATTGCTTGAAAGTTTCACCAACCAAGGGAGTAATGAGGTTCGGTAGAAAAGGAAAGTTGAGTCCTCGTTATATCGGACCTTATGAGATACTCGAAAGAATTGGGGAAGTGGCCTATAGATTAGCCTTACCCACAGAGTTAGCCAATGTTCATAATGTCTTTCATGTGTTTCAACTTCGTGAATATATCCCCGATCTCTCCCATGTCATCCAACCTGAAACCATTGAACTAGATGAGACCCTCACTTTTGAAGAACGTTCTATTAGAATCCTTGATTCCAAAACGAGAAATACCGGAATAAGGCAGTAAAGTTAATCAAAGTTTTGTGGTCTAATCATCAAACCGAGGAAGCAACTTGGGAAACGAGAAGACGACATGAGTACGCGTTATCTTGAACTCTTTTCTGAGGTACGATTATCGAGTTTCGGGGACGAAACTCCTTAAGGGGGACCGAATGTAATACTAACAAACCGCAAAACTACTATTTCGTTAACATTAAATATCTAACTTTAAAGTTCGAGGACGAACTTTGTTTTTAAGGAGGAGTAGATGTAATACCCCGAATTTTGAAAGCGTATTTTATTATTTATATGGTTTAATATTATTTCCACTTAAAAATTTATTTTATGATAATGCGATTTTATTTGATAACTATGTTTATTAAAATAATAATTTTATTTAGTTTTGAATTATTTAACGAGTTTATTTAAATGATTTAATTGAAATGTATTTTATTTAAATAAATCAATTATTTTCGTTATTCTAAATAATTAGGGACCATTTTTATTGAAGTTCCACTTTGTTTAAACAAGTACCCTAAACTAAACCATGTTGAATGTAATTCTAAGCCCATTGTCCAATACCTTGTCCAAAAGCCATAAGCCCCAAAACACTTAGCAAAAAAAAAGGAAAAACAAAACAAAAAAAAAGGAAAAGAAAACGTGATCATCAAAGATCACCATCTTCCCTCCTTCCTCACGTACAAAATCAAGAGCCAAAGGTCGAGATTTTTTCCACAAACTCAATAGTTCTTGTCGGGAATTCAATCCACAATCCCGGATTTTGGGAGGAAACTTGGTCAAAAGTGAATCTCAACACCATACCTCACCATGCCTCACCTCACCTCCACCATTAATGGAGCTTGACCAAAGTTCCAAATTTCTGACCAAATCCTCCTATAAATACTGATTTACTCTCACCTAAATGAATCAAGCAAACAAATTATTCAAAGGTTTGCTTCAATCCTCTATCTTCTTCCTTAATTTTTGATTTTTGATTTTGAAAATTAAAAATGAAAATTCAAACCACCATTAACGATTCTCCTATTCCTTTGAACCACCACACCACCGCACGAACCACCTGAACCACGCCGTCCACCATCAACGCCACCCAACACCGCCAGCCCTTCACCTTCTCCTGCCCAGCCCGCGACCTCCTCTGCTTGCCTTGGCGCACCCGCGCCCGACCACCGCGCCGGCCACCTCGAACCCCTGCCTCGACCACCTTCGTCCCTTTGAGCCTCGCCTTGAATCGAGGCCGCCGTGCGGCGAGCCACCAGCCTCCATCTCCTCCTCTTCTTCTCCCCTGTTTCGTCCCCTTCCCCCTAACTTTCTTCCTTCGTTTTCTTTTTCGGTTTGTTAAGATCGATTCAAAGAATCGGTATTCTCACCCTTCTCCCTTTTATTTGTTTTATTAGTTTATTTTTTTAACAAAATAATTGACTTTCCTAAACTAGCTTAAGTTGGTGTATCTTAGATTAATTAACTTAATCTTTTATAACTTGAAAATATTTCTTAATTTTCTAAAACATAGTAAGAAGTATAATAAAGTTAGTTAATAATTGTTTAAGTTAATAAAAATAAAGTTGAAGTAATCTTTGATTACTTAAAATGATTTCATTATTGATTTAAAAACCATAACTTTGATTTATAAACTCTCTTAAATCATTAAGAATTCTTTAAGTTATTTAAGTTATTTAAATTGTTTATTTTATATAAAAAGGGGTTATTTAGGTAACTAACTTAGATCTCATTAACGCCTAATGTAGATTCCGATTGCGTAGACGAGGAATATCAAGAGTGTTAATCCGTTCGTGAACTTAATTTTGGGGACGCGTCACGAGGTAATCTTCGATGTCCATCTAAACATAGATCCCGTTAGTGTAAAACGAATTGATTATGTGATTATTATGTGCTTATAAATATATGTAAGTATGGACTAAAATTATGGATTATCGATTTAATGCGGATTATGAAAACGAATGACAAAATGGACGACGACTATGGATTTCGATTATGAATCATGACTATGGACGATGTACGATATGACAAAGATGGTTATTATAACGTTATTAAAATCGGTTAATGTCATTTATTATTATTATTATTATTATTATTATTATTATTATTATTATTATTATTATATTATTATTATTATTATTATTATTATTATTATTATTATTATATTATTATTATTATTATTATTATTATCATTATTATTATTATTATTATTATCATTATTATTATTATTATTATTATTATTATTATTATTAGTATTGTTATTATTATTATTACTATATATCATTATTATTATCATGAATATTATTATTGTTATATATATTGAGACATTATGAAAGTTGAAATTGGTAAGAACTTGGGATAATGAAATGATTATGAATCTGAAGTGATAAATGAACTCAAGTGACGGTTGTGTTTATGAAATGAGTTATTGAAACCACTATGAATGGATTGAGATTATGAATGGATTGAGATTATGATGGATTGAATATGTTCACACTGGATTGAACAAGATGACATAAATGTGTATGTGATTTATATGATGACTTGAAATTTAAAAGATGTTAATTACGTAAAGTGAAATATCGGAGGAAATGATGAATAAGTTGCCCTGTATGAGAGGTTCGGCCCTACAGGTTTTTCGGTAACTATGCGATTATTACATTCTTGTCTTCCTTCTATCTTGTTGTGATCCAAGTAGAAGGGGTGTGCACACTAGGGACTCTGTTATTATGGCCATTATGTTATCTGTAGGTGGTTACAAGGGATTGACCCCGGCCTACAATGTTGAAGTAAGTAGTTATAGGGGATTGACCCCGGCTTACTGGCGTTCTCTTTCCTCTCCTTAAATAATTGGATTAATTGAATTAATTATGCGATTATTCAGTGCATATATATATATATATATATATATATATATATATATATATATAGATGTGTGTGTGTGTGTGTGTGTGTGTGTGTGTGTGTGTGTGTGTGTGTGTGTGTGTGTGTGTGTGTGTGTGTGTGTATGTGTATGTGTGCTATGCTTTTCAACCCTATTAACGTACTATTTTACAAAGTATTTTCAACTTAAGTATTTTACGGGATGGAGTTGGAATTACTCAGTTTTTCTGATTTTTGGGAGCTTGTCTCTCTTGTTTCTTTTCAATGTATTTGTGCGGGTGGGTGATCGACGGGGGAACAAAGAGATCACTTAGAGTTGTCATCCACTTAGCTTATGATTTAGCTTCATTGGAACTACGAAATACTTTAGTAATTAGTAATAATTAATGAACATTTTACTTGGTTGTAAGGATTAATTAATTTGAATTTAGTATGCTTTAACCTAGCCTTGCATTTATTTCCAAGGAGATAAGTGCGGCGGTAGCACGCTCGTTGAGTCGAACCCTCGTGGATTTTCCCCCATCTCAAGTTTTATTAAATGAAAAAGGGTTCGGGTTGGCGGGGGTGTTACACATTGCCCTCTAGAGTAGAAGGATTTGAAGTCTACAGTGATGCCTCAAAGAAAGGTTTTCGGTGCGTCTTGATGCAACATGGTAAAGTAGTGGCCTATGCGTCGAGACAACTCAAATCGCATGAGCAAAATCACCCTACTCATGACTTGGAGTTAGGAGCAATCGTGTTTCTTGTTGAAAATCTGGAGACATTAATTGTATGGAGTGCAATGCAAGGTACATACGGATCACAAGAGTTTGAAGTATACGTATACGCAAAGGAGTTGAATATGAGACGAGACATTGGCTCGAGCTTATAAACGACTATGATTTGAAGATAGTGTATCAAGAGGGGAAAAGTGAACAAAGTAGGCGACGCATTGAGTAGGAAGAGTGCTCATTCGCTAAACGTGTTGATTTTGGCGGATGAAGCGTGTGAAGAAATTAAGAGATTGAGTTTGGAAATAGTTGATCCCGGTTATGTGAAAGCTCAGTTGAATGGTCTTAGTGTTGGACCAGGACATATTTGAGGAGATTCGGGTGAAACAAGTCACAGATAAGTGGTTAAGCAAGTTAAGAGAGATGAAAGAAAGTGGTCAAGCACCAGGAGTTCGAGATCGACGGCAATGGCGTTGCAAAGTATAAAAGGAGATTGTGTGTGCCACGAGATGAGAAACTTCAAGTCGAGAATTCTAAGGGAAGCCCATAGTTCGCCGTATTCCATACATCCGGGAGGAGATAAGCTTTATAAGGATTTGAAAAGCATTTTTGTTGGCCTAGGATGAAGCAAGAAGTAGGCGACTTTGTGGCAAAATGTTTAACATGCCAAAAGGTGAAAATACAACATATGAAGCCTTGGAGGAAATTGCAACGTTTGGAAGTGCCGGGATGGAAATGGGAATCAATCTCTATGGATTTCATCATGGGGTTACCGAATCACGAGGTCGGGAAAGAATGCAATATGGGTAATAGTGGACCGTTTGACTAAGATGGCAAGATTCGTGGCAATGAAGGATACTTCGGTCGTTTAAACGATTGGCGGATGCTTACTTTAATGAGGTGGTTAGGCTACATGGTGTTCAGAAGGACATCGTTGTGGATAGGGACTCGAGATTCTTATCTAAGTTTTGGAAACTTGACTTGAAGGCAGTAGTGGGTACACTATTGAAATTCGATGCTGCCTTCCACCCAAGAACAGATGGCCAAACGGAGAGAACCATTCAGACCTTGGAGGATATGTTGAGAGCATGCGTGATGGATTTCGAGAGGATATTGGGATGGTCATTTGATGTACATTGAGTTCTCGTACAACAAGCTGCTTATCACTCGAGCATAGGAATGGCACCTTATGAGGCATTGTGTGGACGGAAATGTAGAAGTCCTATATGTTGGAGCGATGTGAACGAGTTGTTGAATTTGGGACAGAAATGATAGAAGAGACTACCAACAAGGTGAAATTGATTCAAGAGCGTATGAAAGCGGCTCGGGATCGACAAAAATCGTATGCCGATCGAGAGGAGACGAGATTTAGAGTTTGAAGTTGGAGAAAAGTGTTCTTTGAAAGTTTCGCCAACCAAGGGAGTAATGAGGTTCGGTAGAAAAGGAAAGTTGAGTCCTCGTTATATCGGACCTTATGAGATACTCGAAAGAATTGGACAAGTGGCCTATTGATTAGCCTTGCCCACGGAGTTATGCAATGTTCATAATGTCTTTCATGTGTCTCAACTTCGTAAATATGTCCCCGACCCCTCCCATGTCATCCAACCTGAAACCATTGAACTAGATGAGACCTGCTTTGAAGAACGTCTGTTAGAATCCTTGATTCCAAAAGCGAGAAACACTAGGAACAAGGCGGTAAAGTTAGTCAAAGTTTTGTGGTCTAATCATCAAACTAGAGGAAGCAACTTGAGAAACAGAAGATGACATGAAAAAGCGTTATCCACGAACTCTTTTCCCGAGTACGATTATCGAGTTTCGGGACGAAACTCCTTAAGGGAGGCCGAATGTAATACTAACAAAGCACAAAACTACTATTTCGTTAATATTAAATATCTAACTTTAAAGTTCGAGGACGAACTTTGTTTTTAAGGGAGGAGTAGATGTAATACCCCGAATTTTGAAAGCGTATTTTATTATTTATATGGTTTAATATTATTTCCACTTAAATTTATTTTACGATAATTCAATTTTAATAATGATTTCATTTAGTTTTGAATTATTTAACGAGTTTATTTTAAATAATTTAATTGAAATGTATTTTATTATTTCTAAATATTTCAATTATTAATTATGGTAATTGAAAGTCTTTATTTAGTTTGTGGGCATTTTATCCAAACAATTGTCCATCCACATTAGCAAACCCATATAAAGCCCAAATGTCAAGTCCATAGCCCATGTGTCATATTTAGCCAAAAAGAAAAAGGAAAAGCCGAAACCAAAACAAAACAAAAACAAAAAAGAAGGAAAAGAAAATGGGATCTTCATCACGCTCTTACCTCCTCACGTATGAAATAGAGCTAAGAGGGAATTTTTTTTCCACAAACTCAACAATTGTCGGGAACTCAATCCACATACAATAATCCCTAACACCATATCTCACCATACCCACCATTAATGGAGCTTGACCCAAAGCTCGAAAAGTTCGACCAACCTCCTCTATAAATACCGAATTTCTCTCACCCAAATGATTCGAAGCAAACCATTCAAAAAGGTTTTGTCTTCAATCTTATCTTCTTTCTTAAATTTACGAATTTTGTTTTGAAAGATAAAAATGAAAATTTCAATCCATAAACAACCTCCCCGATTCTTTGAACCACTAGGAAACCACCGCACCACCACTTAAATTACACCTCGAACCACGACCCCACTCGAACCTCGCGCCACCATCAATGCCACCCAACCGCGGCTCCTCCCTGCCCGAAACCCAGACCTCCCTCCTCGCGTCTCATTCTCCCGCCTTCGCCCGCGACCTCCCTTGCAAAGACCCCCGCTGCGGCCCCTGCAGCCTCGCGCCCGGCCACCGCTCACCCGAACTTCCCGACCACTGTCTCCCGCTTTGAGCTTCGCCGTCCACCCCACCTCCTTCCCTTCCTCTTTCTTCTCCCCTGATTCGTTCTTTTTGTTTTCCTCTCCCTCCTTGTTCGTTCTTTTTTTTTTTCCGGGATGAAGGAACCGATTCCTTGAATCGGTATAAAGAAAGAAAAATCCCTTTTTCTCTTTCCTTTTACTTGTTTACTTTTAAAACCAAAACCTTTGACTTTCCTAAATTAGCTTTATCTTATTAAGTTAGTATATTTAGTTTAAGTTAATCTTTTATAACTTGATAATATTTTTTTGGTAATTATCTAAAACAAAGTAAAGTATAATAAAGTTAGTTTTGTATGTTTAAAATAATTGTTTAAGTTAATGAAAATTAAGTTGAAGTAGTAATTGAGTACTTAAAATGATTTCATAAATAATTTGAAAACCATAAACGTTGATTTATAAACTCTCTTAAAATCATTAAGAATTCTTTAAGTTATTTAAATTATTTAAATTGTTTATTTTATATAAAAAGGGGTTATTTAAATAACTTAGATCTCATTAACGTCTATTGTAGATTCGATTACGGTGACGAGGAATATCGAGAGTGTCAATCCGTTAGTGAACTTAACTTTTGGGCACGCGTCACTAGGTAATCTTCGATGTCCATCTAACCGTAGATCTGAATTAATTATGTGACTATGTGAATTAGAATATGGATTTGAATATGGTTTATAGTTATGGATTATGCACGATGAATGAGTAT